>VYZW01001263.1:5422-32136 GCA_013401315.1 Balaeniceps rex | reverse complement strand
GGCTGAGGTGAGGGCAGTTGGAATTGAAGAAGGGGGCAGCTCATAAAAGAGCACAGAAGGAAGCCCATTCCCAGTCCCTTCACATCCCACTGATCTTTTCCAGTTACTCTATTTGAAACTCCTCACTTCACAAAGCCCCCAAATCTGCGCTGACTACTAAGTCCCCATCTTCAATCCTTAAAGCATTACTGACTCCTTCCACCCACCGGTCTCCAAAACCCCTTGAAACCCATTTCCTTCGTTCCAGAACCAGCAGCTCTGCTACTCTGGCAAATCTAGATTTTGCTACTGCAAAGAAATTTACTTTGTCTGCAGAAAATTTGATTGCCTACCCTATTGGGAGGTTTGGGCAGTTCTTGGTGGAGGTTTCTAGCATGCGTGCTAGCAATCTCACCCTGTACTCAGAGTCGCTGGAACATTTTTGTGCTTTCAGTTTTGCAATCCAGACATGCAACATTGTTAGGGTCCCATAGTGGTTTTCGGCCCTCCACCAGCTTATTTTACTCATGTCCCTGACACTAAAACGATGATTATACAAGTGTCAGTAGATGCAAGACCAGTCCTGGTACTTCTCAGGTTAAATACCACAAACTAGACACCCTTATTCCCTTGTTCTGAAATGCTGATGCTGCTTCACTGTATTCTGCTTGATGCTGTTACAATGGTATTTTTGTCATACTACTATCAGAGCTGACATACAGGGCAGTTAAGCCATACCACAGCTGAATGAAGTTTAATTAAACTTGGAATAAGTAACACTGAAAGATAAAATTGTTTTATGTTTCAGTTGTGGTGAGAAGGCCTTTTATGCCAACCAACGCCCGATCTCAAACTTCAAAGGAATATTTGGAACAATTCCTGTACCCTAAAAATGGGGAACACACTCAGCTGTATTTTACTCCCATGTTTCTTCCCTCTCCCACCACCAACGCTTGTCATTCAACTTTAATGTGTTTTGGTTTTGAATTTGATCCTAGCTGGGATTATAAAAGCAAGTCTTCTGCTAGGCAAATTATTTACTTGATCATATTACTTTCAGTCAATATAGGATGCCCTATTACTTTCCTCATATTCAGTTAGCATCTTTAGTAAAACATTAGTAGCATGACAATAATATTAATTACCAATCTGCTACCTAAATGTTCTGATTTAAAGGCAAATGCCTGCACATCAGGGTTGATATGAAGCAGCCACTCTTTCACCCACTAGTTTTTACATTGTTGAAAGGGCTGGTGTCAGGGTTTGTTTTGAAAAGCAAAGCAAGAGACCGGATAGGAAAAACTTGCTCACCTCTATCCCTTTGCCTACTTGGTCAAGCTTGAAAAAATATGTGCAGAATTGCACACGTTTAATATTCTCCCTCCCTCTGCAGGGACTGTTCATGGGCTCAATGGTATGGCTTTACCTAATGGAATTTACAGACTAATTCCTTACACATTCAGGTTCCCCATCACATTTGCAGTAGGTACTGAATTTGTAGCAGATCTTCATCCAAGAGCATGGAGATGAGTGGGGTTTGAGAAAGGAATTGGAGAGCTGACATTAGGGAGGTTGCTGCCTCATGCCAATGACTCAAGATACTTCCTATTCATCTGGCTGGAAAGACAGCATTTCCTGGGCTAAACGACTTTTAAACAGGAAACTACTCCAAATTATGATCTACTTACTTCTAAGCCTTGCCTGCTGTGCAATGTGAATGGGATAAGAAATAAAGTTATAGTTTGACTTGGTTAGGCTCCAGTTCAGCTGTGGATTAGTCTTCATGAATATTTTATTGGCTTGTAAATCTGAGTGCTGTGCACTAGTCCCTACAATATGTAAATAGATTGTTGTACTGTGCTTCTTAATATCTCCCCATGATCCCAGCACTGATAGATACTACAACCACCAATGAGAAGACTTCAGTACAAAGGACATCTCCATTTCAGACACATTTGGTCTTTGGTCAATAAAATTCCCTGGCTTTGGCTTAAAAAATGTCTGTGGTAGTATAATTTTGGCACCACTGCTTTTAAGAAAAAAAGATCCTTCTGCTTCTTGCACGGCACGACTTGTCTCTAGAGAAACATTGCTCCAGAAAGAAAATAATTTTCAACAGATAAGCACACCCAAAAGTATTTATTAGCTATCAACTCAGATAAACCTACATGTAAAGGACACAGAAACACCACTTCTCACCCTGCCCCTCTTGTTTGTTTATGGGTTCCCACGCATATTAATTATACTTCATTTGGCTTTGCCCCAGAGACTCCTGAACAACAGGGGCAGAGGCTGCTCAGTTCAATCACTGTGGCTTATATTTTGTTCCCCTGAGAGCATCTACAATTAATGTGATGCTTATTCTTAAGCAAACATGTCAACTTAACCATCTCATAGTCGGTTATGAGTCGTGCAGCCTCATGTGTACCACTGACAGAGATACTGTTTGTTGGCTTTATGTAAATAAACTCTTGTAGTTGTGAGAAGTTAGATGTGGGACTTGAGTGATTAAATATAAAGAGACACTGGCAAGGTGGTGAGCTGCTAAATGTGATCTAGTTCAGCTTCTTTTATCTGTTTGCAAAGCCGAATCCCTATGGAGTGGTTTTTGTGAATGCTGTGGTGACGGGAGCTGGAAAAATTGCTGAAGCTTGCCTGAGAAGAGCAGTTTGGAATGATTTTTAAGATTTTCACATTAGCTTTTGTTCTAGTTTTCGATAAAACAGTTCAGGCACATGTTTTTTTCTTCCTCTTTCCCCATGGAAATTACATTCTGGAGTCAGAAAAGCACTTCACTGATCATCAGTATTGATACAAGCTTGCAAAACCTCTTTGTTTTCATAAAATGGCATATCTTCAAGAAAAATGTGTTTGAATAAAATATGTATGAGTAACTGAGAAATGGAGAAAGAAGGGAAAAAGTAGGTTTTCCAAGGAGCTTTTAGGAAGCCAGTTTGGAGAAATCTGTGACAGAATTCCCTAACACGGATGACTTTTAAGAGCTCTGAGAAAGCTTCTGCTTAGTACTGCTTTCTGTAAAGTTCTTACCAATTCATCAGCTCTTTCTTAGGCCAAGGGTTCCAAAAGTCTCCTTAAAATTATATGCTACATGTTGTGTGGCTGATGCCTAACCTGGTTTGTAAATGGTAGCTGTACGCACAACACTGACAGGAATACCTACATTTGTGTGCTGTGGGCCTGGAAAGCCAAATGTTCTAACATTCCTATTTACAAATGTGGAGGGCTTTTTAAGTGTTGAGGAAAATTTGAAAATCTGCCCTTAAGGACTTCTCCCAGTCTATTCCAAAAGAGGTCTGAAAATTGGGTGGGAAAAAGCTTCAGCCCAGCTGTTCAGCAAAAGCTACATGGACTGTGCTGTATGAATGGCACAACACTCAGGGCCTTGTGAAGCTAAGAGGGCAAATCCAAAAATATAGGCAGCACCATCCTCTACAGGTGGCTAGAGGTAAGGTAGAAGGTATGACAGCTTAGAGAAGTAACGTTGCTAATCACTGCTTCTCAAACCTTTTTAAAAATACATTTTGGTTTATGTGGTGAGATCTGAGCTGGCTGTGGCTCAATTTCTTCATGGCAAGACAGCAAGGACTGGGTGTAATTACTGACTGGAAGTATAAATGTTTACCTCACAGCCCTGCCAGCACACAAAGGCTGTTAGCAATTCCCTGTCTCTTGTAAACACAGTCCGCAATTATACCCATTTCTCACTCTCCTACCTCTGAGGGACAAACCTGCTTCCAGCTACCTGATTCTTGCATTACTTTTGCAACCTGAGCTTTTTGTGACAACCTCAACTGTGTGAACTGTCATCTTAAAAAACCCTCTGTGGAGATAGGATTATTGCAGGATGCCACCTTTTGGGGCTATAACGTGTGTTAATTTGTCCTGTGTTGGCCAGCTGACACCTCCACCGGCTCAGTGACATCCCAGGGATGAAGGACATGCCACATGACTCTCTTTCCAAAAAATGTCCAACATTTTGCCTGTGTCCTCATTGTGGATTTTCAGAATCCCATCTTCATGTTTTGGACAACTTTAAATATGTGGCAAAGGAGAAGGTAACTTGTTTTTCCCAGACTTTTTTCTCTTGAATGCAGGGGTGTTTACAGAGCATGGACTCTGGAAGAACGAAGCAGGTCTGGTAAAATGTCTCTCCTGGTAAAATAAAAGCAGTATGGCAAGAGTGAGCCACACAGCGGTGAAGAGCATAGGCGTGCAGAGCTTCCTGTGCACCACTGCCCCCTGTCTCAAGCCCTCCTGCTGAAGCACCTTTCTGCCTGGCTTCATGGCCAGCAGGCATGGCCACCCTTCCCTCTGCTGGAAAACTGCTCTCCTGGCTTCACTGCCTGGCTTCTTTGCTTCCAGGGAAGAGGGAAGGCTCTGGAGCCTTCCAAGCTGCTGGAGGGACATTGTTAATGCTGTTCAGAGAGGCGGCATGGGGGATGAGGTTGGGAGAGGGCAGAGGTGTTGTGCCATT
This sequence comes from Balaeniceps rex, assembly GCA_013401315.1. NCBI lineage: Eukaryota > Metazoa > Chordata > Aves > Pelecaniformes > Balaenicipitidae > Balaeniceps > Balaeniceps rex. The sequence goes on along the minus strand of VYZW01001263.1, from coordinate 27,662 downwards.
GAAACCAGGATGGTTGTAATGGGCAAGACATGCACATGCTTTGTGGTGTCATATACCGATGGTCAGAAGCTGTTTTTAATGATGTTGCCACTGACTCACTAAAACTGCCATTGGCTGATGTAACGTACGTTTTCTCTTCTATTTCTTAGATATTAATTCCTTGGTAAGTGTATTTTCTTCTTAGGTTTCTGCTCTATTCATATGAATGATTCCTCACATATGAATGCCACACAACCCAGTAAAGGGTATGGAGTGGTTATGTGTACTGTACTCTGATAGCACAGTAACCCAACACAGTCCCTGGGTTGGATCCATCCACCCAGCACCCTCCTGTTCACCAGTGTAAACAGAATAGCTATGCAGGCAGTGACCACTGCCCAAACCAGCAAACACTTCTTCTCAGGGCCCACCAGGAAATCCCAAAGGGATCCAGTACACAGCTGGTGTGTCTGTGCCACCCTATCATCAAACAGCACACCAGCATTGCTTCGGTTCAAAACCATCTCTGTGAACACTTTAACAGAAGAGTGATGTTTGCCACTATGTAAATAGGAACACAGAAATCCTTTGGATCAGAGAATCCCCAGCCCTGTTGAAGCTGCTAGGTTGTTTCAGAAACGAGTGGGTTTGATGGTGCATAACATGGTCCTCGTTTCAAGTGTATTCCCTCCGACACATTTGCGGAGAACAGTGCGGAGAACTCCCTTCAACTTCCGTTTCACTAACATGCAAAGCCAATCTTTTCCAGGGTCAGGTGATAACAGAGACTCCTAATTTCCTTCATTATCCCATTTCACTCCCTCTGAGGATGGGTAACTCACATATGCATTGTACCCCAGATAAGGAATTGTGAACCGGCATGACTTTCCCTATTTCTGGTGGAAATGCTGCATCTAGTGCATCCTGGTGCCACTCTCAGTTTGTCTGTGACTGTGTTATGCCTGTGACTTACAGCAATCCTCTCCTAACTTGGAAGTTAGCAAATGTGATGCCCATCTACATGAAGGGCCGGAAGGAGGATCTGGGGAACTACAGGCCTGTTACAGAGCAGATCACCTTGAGTATCATCACATGGCACGTACAGGACAACCAGGTGATCAGCCCAGTCAGCATGGATTTATGAAAGGCAGTCCTGCTTGACTAACCTGATCTCCTTCAATGACAACATGACGCGCTTAGTGGACGAGGGAAAGGCTGTGGACATTGTCTACCTGGACTTTAGTAAAGCCTTTGACACTGTCTCCCACAGCATTCTCCTACAGAAGCTGGCTGCTCTTCACTGTGTAAAAAACTGGCTGGATGGCTGTGCCCAAAGAGTTGTAGTGAATGGAGTTATATCCAGTTGGCAGCTGGTCACAAGTGGTGTTCCCCAGGGCTCAGTATTGGGGCCAGTTCTGTTTAATATCTTTATCAGTGATCTGGATCAGGGGGTTGCGTGCACCCTCAGCAAGTTTGCAGACAACACCAACTTGGGTGGGAGTGTTGATCTGCTTGAGGGTAGGAAGGATCTACAGAGGGATCCAGACAGGCTGGATAGATGGGCCAAGGCCAATTGTATGAGGTTCAACAAGGCCAAGTGCTGGGTCCTGCACCGGGGTCACAACAACCCCATGCAACGCTACAGGCTTAGGGAAGAGTGGCTGGAAAGCTGCCTGGTGGAAAAGGACCTGGGGGTGTTGGTTGACAGCTGGCTGAATATGAGCCTGCAGTGTGCCCAGGTGGCCAAGAAGGCCAACAGCATCCTGGCTTGTATCAGGAATAGTGTGAGCAGCAGGACTAGGGAACAGATTGTCCCCCTGCACTCAGCACTGGTGAGGCCACACCTCAAATACTGTGATCAGTTTTGGGCCCCTCACTACAAGAAAAATATTGAGGTGTTGGAGCATGTCCAAAGAAGGACAACCGAGCTGGTGCAGGATCTAGAGAACAAGTCTTATGAGGAGCAGCTGAGGGAACTGGGGTTGTTTAGCCTGGAGAAAAGGAGGCTCAAGGGCAGACCTTATTGCTCTCTACAACTACCTGAAAGAATGTTGTAGCAAGGTGGGTGTTGGTCTCTTCTACCAAGTAACAAGCGACAGGACGAGAGGAAATGGCCTCAAGTTGCACCAGGGGAGGTTTAGATTGGATATTAGGAAAAATTTCTTCACGGAGAGGGTTGTCAAGCATTGGAACAGGCTGCCCAGGGAAGTGGTTGCGTCCCCATCCCTGGAGGTATATAAAAGACACATAGATGTGGAGCTTAGGGACATGATTTAGTGGTGGACTTGGCAGTGCTAGGTTGATGATTGGACTTGATGATCTTAAAGGTCTTTTCCAACCTAAACGATTCTATGACTCTATGATTCCCATGGGCTAAGATGTACCCACGTCCTTCTTTTTCTGAATCACTTCCAACATACACATGGTCTTTACTTTGTAGCAGAATGCTGTCATTAATCCCCTGTGCATGACTTCCCATTTTCAATTATTAAATTTCATCCTGTTTTTATAATTTTTTTCTTCTCAGAGTTCTTTCTGTATGATATCCTGGTTCTCACCTGCTTTGGCAATGCCTTCCAGCTCTGCCATCATGACAGCATACCTCGTTGCATCAACTTACGTCATCATCAGGTTTCCTCCACACAGTCCTAGTTTTTGTAAATGATCATTATTGAAAGTTTCAAACAAGAACGGTGCCAAGATCCTTTAGGAATTCTAGCATTGTCATTCTCCTTCAAACCTTCCCCACCGCCATGACTTCTAAAACCAGCTGCTTTTGCAACTTTATAGTAACTTTGTTAATTTTCATCATCTCCAGCTTCAATGCTTTCCTGCATAGATCTATCCTGAGTGCTGCTGATGTCTAGAATAGATTTTGCAACATATTTTTTGATTAGAAAATCTAATCCTTTATCAAAATATGTGTCAGGTCTGTCATAATTTGTCATTGGTAAACATTTATTACTTGTACAAAGCTGCTCTGTAGAGGAATGGTACCTTACCTTGGAGATCTGGCCGAGTCACACCAGAATTGCAAGTAAATATGACTTTTCTACTGCTTCTTCTATACTGCTGTATTATAGGCACACAAAACATGACTTGGCAGAAATAATACCTGTGGATCTAGAAAATCCTCTCAGAACAGAATAACGGTGTTTTCATTAACATGGCAGAAAATGTCCATGAATATTTGATCACATAAAAATAGACCTGTTTTGGCTGTGTTTGCCTTCCTTTTATGTAATATCATTGCAAATATTCCAACAAACAAGTTTGCTGGCAGCAGTGCTAATGGGAAGAATGCATTCTAAACAAATTTGAGAATATTCACATGTAACAGGTTTTGGATGTGTAAACATGTGTTCTTGCCATGAGTCTGAATCCACTCTTATTTTAGCAATGCGCCTGTGCACGACATCCAAAATAATCTCTTTAGAGTTATGTTCACTGGGATATGAAAACAATATCATGGCTTTTGTCCACTGAAAATTAACAACTTTTGTGTATGTGGCAAGTTCTGCTTGCCAAGAATTATTTATGTAGAGCCATGGCTCTGCTCCAGGAGAGTTCTGGAAAAAGAATTAATATTAAAAAATCAGAAACTGGGTAACTACAGCCTTGGGAAAAAAATATGTTAATTATAATAAATTATTCTGTCCGCTGTAATTCTAAGTTAGGATTGATATGTTCTGTAGAGGAAAATTGTCTTGGGAAGAGAGTTCAGAATCTATCTATGTCTGCACAAGCCAACATTATTTCTCCCTTTGTGACAAAAATGAGTCCAGAATATGCAAAGGAAATAAGTCCTTTGTTGCAATTTCTGTTGCTCAGTTTCTCAGAGCATATCTCTGGGAAAGTCCTTCATAGGCACACCACAGCATAGTCTGCAACTATCAACTCTGTTATCAGAATGTTTTTGGTCAAGTAGTGATATTCTCTGGAAGTATTTTTTTGCAACCTGAACTATGGAGCCCATGGCATATTATCAGAAATGTGGGGATTTGGAGTAGCAGTCACAATAGAAATCTTGGAATGCTGTTTTGTGTAAATGAAACATGGTTCATCTTTTCTGTGTGCACCAGTTCCATTTCTTCAGATTAAGAAGAAACCTAGTATAGATACTTACATAGGTTTTATTAAGACAATTGCATCAGTTCAATGCTTACTGGTTTAAATTTAAACTACATTGACTGTTTTCTGGTGTATCAAATTACTAATAACTACATTTATACTAGTAGGTTCTGCAAGTTGTCTGCTAAAAAGGAAAACAAAAATGCCGCTTCAAAAGATCTGAAATAGCTCAGTAAGTATTTGCTAAATTAAAGCAGATACAGGACTTTAAATTCTTTTGTCATTGTTTTGAAAATGTTTGTCCCTGCCTGGTGGGGCATGTAAAGGGCTGGGGGGGAGGGAACATGTCTCTGTAAAGAAGAATTAGGCTGGATTCCCTCTTTTGACAGTTTACTGTTTTGCCTGTTCCTATGAATGGATTGATATTTTTATCAGTGTCAGTGTAACCCTGTTAAGAAAACAATATGTATTATACAGTAAATGAGTGCCTGTGGTGTAGTCTAAGCCCCATGTTGGCCACTGTTTGAAGTCTAGTCAGTATTCCAGTGGCATGATCCCTTACGAGTCACGGAGAGATGCCCAGCGCACACCCAAACGCTCTTGCTCAGGCACTGGGAATATTTCTGCATTCATTTCTGGGTGGTTTCTTGCCTTCCACATCCTGATGCCCCACTGGGAGATACAGGAATCTGTGCTGGACAGACAAGCACTCTGCCCCTCCGCAGAGGGAACAGAACAGGGTGGTTTTGTGGTCACAGGGTGTACACCCGTGTGCGTGCTGCTAACTCTGTGTTACTGTGAAGTGCACACAACCACAGAAACACAAATGTTAAAAGCACATAAACTCTTTAATGTTGAATGGTGGTATATTTTAGCAATACTTCAAAAAGCAGAAAGTAGTTCTAAAATTAAAGTAACTGAAAACCAGAAAAACTGACTGAAAGGAAGAGTGTACCATCCTAATTCTGCTTCGGAAATGCTGTCGTCACACATTCCTTAACAAAATATTTGCTTGCTTGGAAACCACATCTCTTAGGACTAGTTTTGTGCTTCCAGTATTTCTCCACAATCTTGCAGGACTGGAGGAGGTATGTGTGATTTTGTCATTTATTCCTAAGTATATGTCACACACGTGGTGTTCCATATGCTTCCAGCTTTGCCAACAAGGGGCTGCTAGGTGTGTTAGGGCATCGGTGGTCCCTGCTGCAGCTGGCAGCACCAGGATCCCCATGAACAGCACAGGCGCCTCTGAAGCATGGGAATCCCTTCCCTGGCTTCCACTGCCTCCAATGCCGGGAAATGTGTCCTGGCAATTTTTAAAATATTGAAACATTCTCTTTGTGAGACTTCTTTCAGGGATAGGTTTGTTTAAAGTTAACCTGTCCTCACCATCAAATCTCCTTTATGCATCGGGGACTGAATTCTGTCTTCATGCCACTTTGCTTTCTGCAGTGCCTTTCTTTGGTGGCAGAGGCTCTCCCTGCTCCCCAGGGCACCCAGGCTTGCTGTACTTGGTGGAGGCAGGTCTTCCACATCTCCGCTGCACCCCGCTGACAATTTTCTCTCCCCCCTCCCTGTCCTCTGGGTGCTGCTCTCCCTGCCACAGGCTGGGTTGCTCCAGATTGGGCGAAGCTTTTGCGATTCAGCTATTTAGGGATTTCCCTCCAGGGCCGCTTTCTCCTCCTGACTGTCAGCTCTTCTCCTGACTCAGCCTTGTGATAACACATTTCTTTTGGAACTTCTCGGGGAAAATCAAAAGGCCTGCGCCCCGCTTCCCCGCGGCGCGGCACCTGACGCCGGCCTTCACCCCGACGCCGAGCTTCCTCTTTTCACCCTCGCAGGCCCCGCTCCGCCTTCCTGCCCTCCTCGCCTCGCCGAACCCCATCCCGAATTCGTCGAAGGCCCGTGGCGNCTGCTAGCGGCGCTGCCCGACGGGCGGCTCCCGCCGCTGCCCCTTGCACGAGCGCCGCGGGGAGCAGGCAGCTGCCAGAACCCCCCGTGGGGGAGATCCCACCGGCATGGAGCGCTTCTGGGCTAAAGAGAGGGTAGTCCCGCGGGAGGGAGGTGCCTCGCACCTGCCCCCTCCCTCGAAACGGAGGGTCCGAAACTGCGGAGATGTTGCAGCACCGTCGAGCTTGGGTATTTAATTTTCATTCTCCGCTTGAGCTCAGTTCGGAGGCGTTTTCTGTTACCGCAGGGCGATTATCTTAACAATTTTGGTTACAATGTTCCGTTCTGCTCTATTTTTCCTGCCCTTGAGGGACAGTCCTAAGCAAAATGGATTTCCTTTGTGCTGCTAGTAGTGACTGCACGTTCTTACACATTGTTTACACCACTTTTACACCACTACAAGACCCTTCATTTTGATGGGTTATTGCTGGTTTAAACCAATTTAAGGTAGAGAAGAACTGGGCTGCTTTCTCTTTCCCCCCTCAAATCTCCGGATAATTACCAGTACAATATCCCCTTGGACTGATGTAACTTATTGGTATAATAATCTATTTTAAAGAACATTTTAAATGACAGCATAGCTCTGTTCGTCCAGATGGCCTGCAAAGGTAAATTACTCTGTTCTTGCACATCTATTAAAAATGTACCCTTCAGGCAAATTAAAGGCAGTTGGGAATAAGCCACATATTAAATCTAGGCCTTTTTAGTTACTCTGACATCCAGCCTGCCTCAGCCATCCACTTCCCACTTTCCTGAGACCACAGTTCTCCCTGGGAACTGACAATGGTGGCACGTCAGAGCACTCCTGAAGCTTGGAGCTATTTAAGGAACTGGTTGTTCCATAACAATGTAACACCATTGATGTATATGAATTATCAAAACTAATTTCCTGGGTTTATATCTTCTGTCCCCACCCTTTCTTTCTTGTGTCTTGTTATGCATGCCTGGCTTACTGACTTTTCAGGGAAAAAGTATGTCATTGTAATTATAGGTAATGAATATTACACACATTCGCCGCTTGCCTAATATGTGTCAAGATTCAAGTGTTCTTCATCTGTATGTTTTAGGTTTATCTACACATTTCAGAAGGCTAGTTTCTTAAGGTGGTTTAGAATTTATTCATTAGATTTATTTTTAGTTCATTGTACTGAAGTGATTTAGGGTTTGCCTTTGAAAGCATATCTTGTCAACGCTAAGCTGCGTTATACAGTCTTATTCTATGCACAGATGAACTGAGGTGGTAGTGTCCACATGATAATCATGTGCTGCTCCATAGAGTTAAATGTTCTCTCCTGCACTAGTCCCTCAGTCAATATTTAAAGAACCATTAATTCAAGCATTGGAATCGAAAGCCAGTTGGCATAGCAAGCTTGACCCAGGGTTGTACCAGGTTAGGCAACGTTTGTCCTACATAACAAAGCAAAGTAATATACATCCTGGAACATGCTTGTACAAAACAATACAGAAGAAAGAGAAGCACGTAAGCCAAGCCTGGAGGTGTTCCTCATGCATGTGGACAGCTTGGTGCAAATCTCACTGCAAAAAACTCAGCTCATAATCCTCCTTTCTTCCAGTAGTGGCCAGAGGCCATCATAGCAAAAAAGACAGCTGTATCATGTCCAGTCAAATAACTGCCTTTCAAAAATCTTAGCTCCTACCACCTCCAGCATATGAGGGAGGGGGAAGGATTCCTTGGTTTGTGCACTTCACAATGCACAGCGTTTGAAATAATTCAGTAAAAAAGAGAGAAAGACAGAATACATGGTTTTAAAAAGAACTTAAGCAGATAGCTATACTGTTGGGTAAACATACAGAAATTTAAGGAAATGGATATTTAACTTCCTGAATGCATCAAAATATTACTGACTTCAGCTAACAGCTACAGTAAAAACCAATTCTATACATTAAGCAAGGCAGGTGTATAAATTTAAGAGTTATGTATTCAGTTTAGAACAACTAATGCCTTTACTCATTTTTCAGACTCATTTGTGCACAGGAATAGGAGTTTCTCTATTCCTCTGTTCTCTATTTGCTGCACATAAATATGGGACAATTGCATGCAGAAGGCATGCTCATACATACTTTGTAGAGAGGTCCGAAACAACTGCATACAACATTTTAGTCTCTGTCATGTGTTTTTTAGGTATTTGATTTCCAAATACAATAATTCAGGTTTTCTGAACACTGATCATTTTCCTATATTCGTAATATAGACCTTTATACTTTGTATTTAGTAGCTTTTATAATACTATCATCCTGTAAGGTCCTAGTGGTTTTCACTCATTTGACAGATACAGATCTCTTTAATATAAACTATTCCATTGAAGGAGGCTAAAGAAAAGCAACAAATGGTCCCCTTTTTACATAATAATAAGTGAAAACTCCGGAAGCCACTATTTTTGCTAAATAGCTTCTTGGTCTCAATGGAAAGGTCAGAGCACCGACTGACTGTGATAGTGGATACTGGCTGAAAGCAGCAAGCTTGCTGGATGCACGAGAGTGAGGGGTAGAAACCAGACAGATGGCAAAAGCAGCAGCTGATGGTGACTGTGAGCAGAGAGATGCACCAGCCCCAGTTGCCTTTGAGCTGCTCGGGTGGTGAATGTGGAAACTGCGAGCAAGAAGATGCCGAGGCATTTGTTTCTACACTCTAAATTCTTACAGGATTACACCCAGTCATTACCTGTTTTGTGTATGCTGTTTTCTGTGGCAAATCACCTGTTTGGTCACTCAGGCCAACATACATGCAGTGCAATTCAGAATAAGTCGTGGTCCAAATAACTCTTTAAACCATCTGAAGATCTTCTACATATAAAAAATGAAAAGCCTCTGAGTGCTGAAGCCAGGGTTCTGCAGAATAACAGGCTTCTCTTCTGGCTTTTGTTTGAGATAATGGGTGCCATTACAATCTAGTATTCACCTATATGGGAGGCTGTCCATGCTCCTTTCATGAAACTTTGTTCCCCATGGTTTTGCCAAAACTTGGATCGAAATTTTAAGGTCTGCACAATTCCTGATTGAAAGGAGTGACTTTTCCAAAGCAGATGCCTTGCTGAGTTTGGCTTCCTTTTCAGATAATTTCCAACTGAAAATGTTGTTGCTGTTCCCAAGAATAAGACGGGAAAGGTGTATTTTTCCATATAGAAATTAGAATCAAAATCTTACCAGTGTAGACAAGACCATGCTTTGGAGGAGAGATTTGTTATGTGAAAGCGAGGGCCCCCTTTGTATCAGGAATGCATCTCATGACGTCTCCTCTAATTTTTTCCCAAGCTTAGCCACCTGGTGAAGATTAGTTTGGCTAATTAATTTTTGAAAGAATTACACTGGCCAAGCTCTGTCCTGAAGCTTCAAGGTGTGATTCCTTATTATGGGTGGAAGAAATGGCCGGAGCAGGGAGGTCTTGTCTCTTCATGCTCTAAATGCTCCTTCTGCTAGTGCTGCCTTTGAGGAAGACGAGGAAATTTCCTGATGGGGTAGGTGGGGTATGAGTCTTAGGAAAGGAGGAAGGCAGGAGACAGCGGAAGTGGGAGTGGCTTGTGGAATATGGTGCTCATAACAGAAGGGAAGCAGGAGTCGGTGGAGGATGAGCTGAGGTTTGGCATGTGGCTACACAACATGAGGTGCACACTCTCCATCTGGGGCCTGAAACTTGAGAGATGAGTCTTGATAAGACCACTAGAACATTTCCCATTAATCGTATTTTGCCCAAAGATCTGGTTTTGGACAGTAATGTAACTGAAGGTTATCAACCTTCACCGGAAAATTCTTGATGTTATTAAAAACAATCATCTGAAAAGTGAAAGGTTGTTCCAGCGAAGTCTGGAGAAGTTCAGTTAGGAAATGTCATGTAGTGGTAGACTTTGTAACTGTGTAACCTCTGTAGTGCAGCTTTTTGAATGTAATACATACCTAAACTGCCTTAAAAAACACCTTCGGAGACTGCTATGTAGGGTTCTTCACTTGAATGTTTGAAGGTAAGGAAATGTCAGTGTACTGGGATTCTTACCCAACTTTATTTTAACCTTCTGTTTTTTTTTTGTTTTTTTTTTTCTCTGTTCATTTTCCTGGGGAAAAAAGAATTTACTTAAGTGATTGACTGTGTCATACCTCAAATGCACAGGGCCTGTGTGCCTAACCTTAACAATAACATTTCATAACTCTGTGGTACTCTACATTTTACTGAATGTCACACAAAACCACTGTTTCCTAAGATGTTTTAAGATAATACATTTTTCCCCTTTTCCTTTCAACACTAAACCCCATAGCTGCACATGAAAGGCTGGGCCCCAAGGCTGAGCCACAGCTGGGGCTCCCAACTGGTCCAGCTTTCCTTATTCCTGTCCCAATGTCTTGGTGCTCTGGCACCCTGCCAACGGTGTCTGAGAGAGGCAGTGCTCTTACCATATCCCAGCAACTTCATATGGACGTTGGTGTCAGCCCAACTGATGGTCAAAATTTTCTACAGGCTTTCAAGAAGGAGAACAACTGTTTCCCAAGACTCCCGTTGCAGTGGGATTGCTTAGGAAAAAAGGAAGGCCATCAATGTACATGGATGGGTGTCTGAAATGGAGCTGCATTTCCTCTGGACCCTCCATTGGTGATGAGAACACCAGTGGATATTCTGTACCAACATCTGGCAGGCTCCACACGTTCTGCTGCTCCCACCTGAACGTGTGTATTTGGGAGAACAGGAGGGTGTGAGCAATTAGATGAGTAGAATGTGTGAGTCCTGAACCTTTGGCTACACTCAGGGAGCACGTCAAGTTAAAAGAAGATAGAAGAGTGTTTGAAAATAAACAGAACGTGAGCCAGCAATCAATAACTGCCTGAAACATAAACCAACCATTAGCTCAGTCAGAATCAAGGTTCTTGGCTAATCTAATACATGTAACTGGTCTTGAAATACGTAAAAGGCTGCTGTAAAAAACAAGGGAACAGTCTGTCTTCCCTGTCCAGGACAGTGCAGCGCCGGAATGACTCTCTTGGGGAGACTGTGGTGTCTTCGTCACTGGAGGTTTTACAGAACAAGTTGGACAAACAGCAGTGAGGAATTGTCTACATATATTTGGGACAGCCTTGGGACAGAGGGAGGGGAAGAATAGTGCCGTGACCTCATGAGCACATTTCCACTGCTGTTTTTCTCTGATACCGTGACATTGTCATTGCGCTCCTATTCTTATTTGTCCTTCTCTTGCTACACTCCCAGATGTGCCTTGCCTTTGTGCAAGGTCTGCGCAGCAGGGATGTTTACGCTGTGTGGGATCTTTGCACTTTACTGCAATAATGGGAGTAAAATTTGGGCAGGTGTCTTCTGAACACCAAAATCCTCTTGAAATGTCAGTGAGCTGATTTAAATAATTTCTGGTGTATACTGCATGTATTGCATGACTTGTTCCTAGGTAGAATAATTCTGCCTCAAGTCAGCCTGCAGGGAAAGCTTGAAAGGCACAGTCATTCTCAGTCTTGTCCTCTGGATCTGGTTGTTTGGAGGAAAGCAAATGCAGGTCCTGTGCCACCAACACAGTGTAGAGATGTATGTGCATGTGTGTTTGAAGTTTCTATCCAGTGCGCAGTGAAAGGGCAGAGATCATATAGCAGCTGCCATGCCTACCTGACACAGAAGTAAGATACCCTTTTCCTCTTGCACACAGACCCTTCATTTCTGATTTGCGATACACTGTCAGTAGTATAGGACACATTGCAGTGTTACACCTATCACGAGCTACAGAATGGGTCCACAAAGTTCTTCAGGCTCACTGAGCAATCCCGTTTATTGGAATCAGTGAGACTATTCACATGCTTATAGTTAGGCATATGCCTAAGTGTCTTGCTGGAGGTAGGCATGGGTAAAAATAATTTTCCAATATTTTCAACTTGATAACAACTTGCATAAGCATCAGTTTACTTAGCAAAAATTAAGTGTGGAGCAAAGCAGCTTTGGTAGCACATACCACAGCAGTACTTATGTTGCAATTCTGCTATTGCAACAGGTGTTCTGGTTTGTTAAGACCAAGGGATCAATAACTAAATTTACAGAAAAGCCAGCTGCTTAGTGGTTAGGGGTTGTTTTAATGTGTCAAGTACTACTGCTTTGGCCAAAACTGATCCTCTGAAACAGTATCTTCCAAAGCATACTAATAACAGCCTTCTTTTTCTGTAGTCTCAGACTAAAAGATAAAATAAATCTGCAGAGTATTCTGATACATTGATCTCACTTAAACATCTCTTGCTCCTGAAGAACAGTAAGCCACTAAGCCCTATAGAATCAAGTATTTTCCTATTAGCTCTTCCAGTGCAAGTTATTCAATCAACACATGCATGAAAAATCAGCAATTGTCCAGGATGTTCTCTATTCCATTTTTAACTCCCCTATAATTTAAAACACATGACATATACAACACATGTACAACTTCTTTGAAAGCACTTATGGACCTTGCTGAGAATAGGCTGGTATTGCAATTTGTACCATAGTGCTAGTCCAAAGCCCAGATGGGTTCAAAGTTCTTCAGCTATAGTTAAGGAATTGTTGAGACTGCGTTTATGTAAGTATGTGCAGATGTATTTGTGCCTATATTTAAAGAAAAGCATGCTGTGGATTACCTGTATTTTGGCAATTTAAAATTAATGAATATTTTTGTGAAATTATATGGCAACAGTAAGAGGAACACTTGCTAAGAGTTATCCAGGAATTGCATTTAGAAAAGAAATAGGATGCAATACTCTTTAGAGAAAAATTCCTTGACATTTGGGTAAATAAAACCATAGCTGTGTTTATTGCATAGGTAGTCCATTCCCAATGTTTGCCTCAAAGGGGACTTGCACCCTGCTGCCACCAGGGTGACAGAGAGGCAGCAAACCCTGTTCCTCGGTGCCCCCGTCCTCCTGAATAGCCTGAGCTCACCAGCCTCTGCCCCACTTGGGCTGCCTGGTGCTCCCGCAGAGCCCCAGCAGCCTTTCTGGGGGTCTATGCTGCAGCTTGTGAACCTCACCATGTGCCCAAGAGCTACCAAAGGAGGAAAGACTTCCCTTTGCCAGAGCTGTCCTCACTCCTTATGGTGACTACTCAACTATCAGAGTCAGGTGCCGTGCCCATTAACAGCAATGGGAAGACTTTGTTCGACTTTGGCACTAGGATTGATCTAGGAAACAGCTTGAGCTGAATGAAATGAAAAAGTGAAGAAAGGGTAGAATTGGTAAAAAATTAATTAATTTTAAAATTTCCTCCAATAAAAGCTAATAAATGGCCTTAAAACCCCCTCAAGCCTAGCATGTGTCAGTTTTGGACTTTAATCTAGAGCACAGTTGTGCTGCTACTTGGGTTAACAGTGTGAAGAGACAACTAAGATGTGACCCATGCCTAGTACAGTACAGTGCAGATTCTGAAAAGTTTATATTTTTGCCTGACAAATTCCTTCACAGGTATTTAAAGGATCTTTTTCTGAGTATTAAGAACAAAGCTGTAACTGTGTTTTAAGAAAGAACTCATAGAAAAGGAAAATTCTGTCTGAAATACCTCCCCTTTGATTCCCTCATGAAGTTCAGCTATGCAATACTGTTGGATTACAGTTACATAGAGTTGTCCCAGCAGTAAAATGATATAACACCTTTACTTGCTCCAGTATCCATGGCATTTTGCACTCAATAGCACAATCAACATCTTGATGTGTCATTGAATTCAATGAGTATGTGGTCAGAAATTAATTGTTTTGATTACCAAAAAAAGAATAAGCCTGTCTTATTTGAAAAGTAGATCTTTTTTTCCATAGGTAATGTGCTACAGGCATTTCTATATGATTTATTCATTTTACCTACAGGAAAGATGAGCTACCTGTGGTTTGGCCACATTTCACCAAATGTTAGATTATAAGAGATGCTTTTACAGGAGCGATTTAGAGATTGAATGCCAATTCTACAATAAAAAATTGTTTTGATGTTTAAATTTCCAGCACGAGGCTCAAGTGTATGTGCAAACTGGAGCCTTCTAAATACATTTGCATTCTTGACAGTTAGTTTCTAAGTTCAGCGTTATTCTCTTCCTTCTCAGTGTCTGGTGTCAAACATGTGAACTAAACCCAGGTACACTGTCCTGAACTCTTTTGCCTTTTGTCAGATGAGCGTGATATTGCCAGAAGCTGTAATGGAAGAAAAAGCACACTACATTTGGGAGACATCAAGCCAAAGCGAAGAAGAACAGACCTGACTGTTAGAGGAGACCTTGGGCAGCTAAAGTGGTATGTGGAGGTCATTCAGACACTCCCCCCCCCTCCAAAAATATAACCAAAAAAACGGTGTTTCAGCTCTCCTACTTAATGTTTCCTACCTTAACTATTCCCCCCTTGGAGCCTCTTCCAGCTCCCAGGGAAGGGCAGCTTAACACCTCCTGGTCAGACCAGCTGTGCTTGAGAACAGCATTGCATGTATCCCCAGCTATCTGGGGAGCCACAACTTCATGTAATTCACCCTTCTCCTCCCTACAACCCATGACCAACCTTGTATTTTTCCAGCATTCAGGTGTTGCCTGTCTCCTTTTAATACAGCTGCGAGACTAGTTTGATATCCTGGAGCCAGGATGAAGAACGTCAAGTCCTTCGTAGCAACTCGTTCAGCTATAAACATGTTCCCGAGTTTCTTTCCTCTGGCTATCCTGCTTCAGCAGGCAAGACTGCTCCTGTTCCTGCTGCTGAGCACTGGCTCTGTGATGAGGATGTCCTCCTCACACGCAGCATTCCCTCCTTGCTTCCCGCTCACCAAGCTGAGGGGGTTGAGCAATAATTAGCCTGAAAAGGCCTTTTCTCTTCTCTGTGCACTACATTTCCCATGGCCTCTTTAAAACATTCTGCTGTTGTTTTTTGTCCCCCAAATATGTTCCTCTGATATAATTTTGGAGTGCTAAGTGGAGAAGACTCTTTACTTAGCCTACAGGAGAAGGAATTCATGATCAGCCTTGGCAGATATCATGCAACACTGTTTAGAGTGGGATTTTCCCTTCCCTCCTGTGACTAGAAGGTGAAATGACTACTATGGAGAAGAGCTGAGAGCCATCTCCATGGGGTGGCAGGCCCAAGAGGCATGCTCTGGCAGGGGGACCAGTCCTAGTGGAGACATGATGACCTGAATTCCTGATGGAGGCTCCTGCACAATGGCATCCTCTTCCTTGGGAATATGGTGTGGCAAAACTAACCCTGCTCAAAGATAAGTGCTCAGCTCTAAGTCAAAAGACAAATTGAGAAGCTGAGGGCTAGGAAAGGGCATGTGAGATGACTCATTGTGAGAGGGTGTACCCTTTATCCAGATGATTCGGTCCTTGAAGTGCTGGAAGACCTAGGATTAGATTCATCCAGGTGTCTGTGAAGCAGGAGTCATGACAGTGATGATATGCTGATGACATCTGCCAGTTCGGAAGTGCAGCTCCTGCAGAGGTGCCCGGCTGACGTGTGTCACTCGCGCTCTGCTATGTCAGAGCTGGTGTGCCCTTTGCTCCTGCCCTCATGCTGACACCCCTCTAAAATTATCCTTGCTCCTCTGTACCCTTCTTCCTGTATAAAATGACTTATGTTCTTGTCTCCTGTTTTAGACAAGGAAAGCCTAAGCAGCTAGAGCAGCAGGCTTAGCTAACTGCCTGTGAAAAGTTGTTGTAATTCATGCCAGGGCCATGGAGAAAATTTCTGGACATCTCTATAAACTTCATCCGTTCATTTATGGATTTTATGACTGGCTGTTTGTCAAGAATGGTGAGGGTGTGTGCTTAGAAACACCAGTCCCCTGTGAGGAAAGGTAGCGCCCCATCTTGCGTTTCTGCTGGTGACAATGGCAGCTCTAACCAGGGCTCGCAGGCATCAGCAGTCCTGGCAGATGAGGGACATCCGCAGTGCAGAAATGCTTATCCTCGGCTACAGCTGTGTCATCATGAAGCTGGAATGTACAGTATATGCTTTCCACGAACATAGCTCTGAGCACAGAAATGTGTATACCATCAACGGCACCTGCCCCTCCATGGAGCGGTTCAGCTGTTGCGATAGCTGATGAGCTAAATTTAAGGTTTGCACATGCTTGATTCTATTTAATACCTACCAAGGGGAGTTTACAGGGGGAAAAAAACCCCAGCTTTGGGATCTACATATATGCAGAGTTTTGAAATACTTTTTCCTCCTTCATGTTTATACTTAGCTGGATCTGAAGTCACACTTTATTTTAAACTAAAAATCCTGGCGTATTATGTATGGTCCCCTTTATTACAGTATATAATGTGACTCAAAATAAAGCTGCAAGTTTTACATGATACTATTAGTAGTATTGCCCTGAGAATTTCTTGCCTTATTCTCAGATATATATTGCCATAACTACATTTTTCAAGACATCCAAAATTGCAAGGGAACAGGTTCGATCTTGTTGAAAGTTAAGAAATCCAATACAGCAGTTTTCACTAGATTTAATTCTTTCATTATTTCCTAAGAGTATAAAAAATGTTATGACCACATCTTTGGAAAGATATTCAAAGCATCAGAAGCATATGCTAAACGTGGTTTGTTAATCATTCAGGGAATTGAGATACTGCATATAAGAAACATGCTCTTATCTTGAATGTGTGCCAAAAGGCTTCTTCAAATTCTTTTCCTGCTCTGGCAAAGCATAGCAAATCATCCCACCACAGACATTTCAGGGGTATTTGAGTACTGGCAGCAAAAACAGAGGACTTGAAGAAACCTTAAAGGCACAGCACCAATATTATTTTGTAAATTACAATCTCCTTAGTCAACTATATGACTATAAGATATACCTGGGCATTAGTAATGCAATAAAGTAATCTTTCATACTAAAATTAAACTTAAAGTCATGTTGCCACATTTTCACGCATCCCTCTGTATGGTGTTATCAGAAGCGAGATTCTCCTCCATGTGCCTGAGAGTGAGTTCATTCAGGACACCCAATATGTTCCAGGAGTCTTTTCATGCAGAGATAAACTTTAAATTACCACCTATCTTTAAGTCTCATGAGATGGAAAGTCCAAAAAATGAGAAACTGAAACTGCCCAATTTGACAGATTAAGCAAGAAAAGCTCTCAGTCACTCATAAATTGAATTTCCAGGGAGGGAGCATTTACTTTGAAAAAACAAAAGAGGGAAGGATACAGAGAGGCAGACATATCTGTCCAATGTTTTATGAAAACAAATGTTTGCAACCAGCTAAACCCTGCCCCAGGGTTATAGTAAACAAGCAACGATAAGGACGGTGCCATGCTGACTAGCTAGTGTGCTGGAGCAGGTATTGTGTATCAACAGCCTGGCAGTGTCAAAGCCAAGTTAGAGTAGCAGGAATTTAGCACTTCACAAACTCGTGACCCCAAAAAAGGCCACAGTGTGTGTCAGGAGTGTGTTACAATGGATTCTGAGCAAGGAGGGGGGGAGTGGCAGCCTCCCATGTGCATCGGGACCATTCTCTGCTTGGTGTGAGAGATACCATTTGTGCTGTGATAATATTTGACCAGTTCCTAGGCCTTTTCTTTTTTCAGCTGAGTAACCAGACGTCTTCTCTTTCACCTGGTTTAGAGAGACTTATGATGAGCTTTTATTTCAGTGCTTAGAAAATCTCATGTACACGTTTACCTGACACAGACAACCCCCTTCGGTTTGCTGTAAGTAAAGATCTGTATTGTTTTCTGGCTTATACAACCAACTGCCCTCCCAGCATAATTGCTTAGCACTCTGTAGAGAGATTTAATCCTCAACACAAGTTATATAATAAGTCATAGTAATATTGCCATTAATGCGCAGGGGAGTTCCTGTTGAACCTGGCATGAGTGCAGCTGAGATGTTAGCCGAATTCATGAATGTAGCTGTGGCTCTGCACATTACACTCTGGATTTCTGAAAGTGAGGCTTTGGTAGGACATTTTAAATTACCTGCTCTGATGTTTAGGTTCTTTGAATTACTTAGATGTATTACAATTGCGCTTGAGAGAGAGTTACATACGTTTGATGACTAGTGGGTACTTGACAACAATCTATAGGGTATCAGGGCCCAGAGTGAGGTTTCCAAAGGACTGTTTTCAGTCATGTATTACTAATGCTTTTGTAGCCATCATAGGGAAATGATTTAGGACAAGCAAGTGTGAATGGCAGAAGAGCTGTGTGCCAGCTATTATCAGTTACACTAAACCCAAACTTTCTTCCCCTACAAAACCTTTTTGCATTTTAAAATCTTATTTGCAGTCACAAGTTTCATGCATCTGATTTTACTAATGTTACAGAGGATCTAAAAATAGGTTAAATAATGTAAGTAATGCTAATGTTGATGGTTAAATAAGATACTGACAAGTTTCTTAGTTCAGTCCTTTTCATGCATTTTGCTGTTTGAGATGATATGAAAGTATCGTGCTTGTCTTCAACAGTTAAAGACAATGGTCATTAAAGATGTTAGCTATCAACTAGAATTCAGCACTTGGTGCCAGATAAATACTGATAGCAAAGTTTTCCTTTCCATTGCCTTTTTTGCTCCCTCTCTCTCCTGGAGCATGATGTTCCCACTTACCACTCTCATTTTTCTCTTTCATAGTTTTCAGAATTGTACTGCATGTACCAAACATTACAGGTATGGAAACCCAAAGCATTAATCAGTCACATTAATCCATGCAATTTCATGCATTTGTTATATGAGAAGGTAAACATGTCCCAGGACACAACTGAGAACTTTTCCACAAGAGCTGTGCTGAAAATGCAAAGCAAGAAAAACATGGCTTAGCATTAAACAGCTATGCCTCTAGACTGTTGACTGCAGCATAACCTCTTGTTTTGTTCTGCTGTGTGTTTGGGCCAGCAAGTGAGGGAACACACTTAGTACTCTTCTCGTGAAAGAGGATCTCAGTTCCTGGTAGGGGAGGAGGCACAATGCTCTTTGTTGAGTCTTCTGTGGCATTTCTGAAAAGTGCCCACAAGCACAGCCTATTTCCTTGGGCTCCCATCTGCAGCCTGCAAAAAGACCAGACAGACAGAGAACGAACTTCACTCTACCTTAAACCTAAGCATCCAGGAGAGAAGGACAGAGAAGAACAGAACTAAAATAACCGATGTCTAAAAAAGCCCACTGCAAATTTAATACTGAGAAAATGTCAGGATTCAGGATTTCCTGGAGTCTTCATCCAAGCACAGCTCTGGTTCGGTAGAAACAGTGGTCTGAACAGCGCAGCTTGGTTACTGTATTGCTATGGTGCATGGTGGTATACCGTAGAGGAAATATAGTAATAGAATGAAGAAAGGGAGAAAAGGATGGAAAAAACAGGCAAATACACTGTAAAGCCCCTCAGAGACTTAAATCAGGCAAGGACTCTCACTGGAGTCAATGCAAATCTCTCCTTGTCTAGAAAGCAGGTAAATGACAGAGAGCAGTGAAGTAAAAAGGAATTATCTCCAGTGAAAATTAACCAAATAAAATCAGTCCCATATTTTTCCTTTTTATCTATAAAAGGCAATTTTTCATGTTGTTTTGGCAGGTTTTGAATTCCTAATGCATTTTTGCTTAATGCTGCTGAGATTAGAATTCTTTTGCCCCAAAATGTGGAGTTTGTAGGACACTGGTGTTTGGTCAGGGCAACATTAACTCAGTCTTGTCAAAAAGATGTTTATTGAATTTCCACTTTATTGCTTCACCTGGGATATGGAGCTTGACTGACCAAACCCTTCACCTCATGTGACCCAGATAGGATGTGGATAGTCCTTGTATTGTCACCCGTTTAGAGAAAGAATTTTTTGTAAAAGCAGTCCAAAGACCATATTTACCTGCTGTAGGTGCTCTGAGTATTTTGCTGTTCCCTGTGAATAAAAGTTAATGTTATTTATCCTTATAACATCTCTGAGGTGACTCTTAATTCACATGGATGAAGTCTTTCTTTGCTTAGCAAAGTAAATTTGGCTTAAAATAGGAACACAGAACTATTACCATGAAAAAAACCCAAACCAGCTTCATATAAAATCCTGTTCTAAAAAAGGTTTTCTAACCAAAGGAAGACTAGGCTGGCAGCTGTGTGATTGTAAAAGTAAACTTGGTCTTAGCCTAAAAAAAAAATTACAATTAAGACAATTTCTGTAATATAAACAAAAATAACAAGACTGCTTTGAAGAAATTAATCCTTAGCAAGAGTTATGAGCATCCCCTATTGTTGAACAGTCTAACACTGTAAAATCAGGATTTGCTATTAGTTTTCCATAAACTTTCCACAGATTGTCTTGCAGGTTTTGCATACTTAATATTTGTAACTGTAAGAGGCAACTTGAGAGTGTCCTTTACAAACTGAATGCTAGACTTCCAGAGAAGATTTTTTCTGAAAAGCAGTGGAACAAAAAATAGCACAGGAATACCTACAACATAACAAAGTCATAAATAATAGACAGCATGAAATTTTGAAAACGATGACTTGTAACTGGGCTTGTGCACTTGTGAGAACCGATAGCTGTGACAGACTTTAAGTACAGATTCTGACACTGTCTCACATAATATTCCAAAGGCAAGCTAGAGAGTTATGATCTGCACAGAACTGCAGGTAAGTGCAGAAGTACTTGGGCAATCATAACCAAAATAGAGTTTTTGGGGAGAGAAAATAATTGGTAAATGGAAGGAAGGATCAAGTGGGATTTCAGAGATCTGTGTTGGCTCTGCTACTGTTAAGAATTTCATGCATGATTTTAATGACGCAATGGGGCATTCATGCAGTAGGTTTTCTGGGATTGCAATTTGGGAGGTCCTGACAAGCATACTCTCTAGTTTTGTATGCTGAATTTCAAGAAATATATGGACTAATACAGGAGTCTAATGGAGAGAAACATGAATCATCTAAAAAATATGAAAACCAGAAAATGAATGACATGTTTGGATTAGTTTAGTCTGGGGAAGAGACTGATATTAAACTTCAAAGGTGCAAGGGATATTTAGGCTAGAAGAAAAACTTTCAAGTGGAAGGTTAAAATATGAAGATTATGAAACCTGTACCATTGTAGGTCTTTAAGGAACATGTCAGGTAAACACCAATCAGGAATAAAATTAGTATAGCTGGTGCTGTAAGCAGAAGACTTCTGATGCTCCGTTTTTTATGATTTTTGAAAACAATGATTTTTTTTTTTAAGCATCTTGATGAAGAGTGACCTTAGGGAAGAAAACTTTTGGGTTTTGTATATTGTGGACATATTTGCATTTTTGTCTGCAATTACTGGGAATTGACTCCAGACAAATTCATAGATTCATAAACAGCATGAGTAATTACTTGTAGGACTTGTACAAAAACATGACTTCCATTGCAATCAGTGGTCTGTCCTGTAGCATCAGGGCTGAAAAGCTGATGCACTCCCATCTCATGCAATGGTATTATGGCTGCCACTTTTATTTTTATGGCCCCTTCTGAAAACTGCAGGTAAGCCATAGGACCTAACTAGGCTTGAATCCTACTGGGCCAACAGCCGTGCCTTGCATGTTTGTGTAAGACAAAGGATGCAGGCAGGATGCCACAGCCAGCTAGAAGAGATTAGAGACCACATGAACTCCCATGTGTGTCAGTTCTTCCAGGACCACATGTAGTCTAAATGTATGTGAATAAAACTGTCCTCAGCTGTTTTATGTTTAGTTTTCAAAGCATGTGCTTTGGCGGTGAAGATGGAACAGGAATTATTAGAAAGCATTGCTTCCATTGTCCTTTCCACAAAATATACCATAAAATCCAGAGAAAACTGGACAGCAAATTTCTTTATATTTCTCACTTTTTTTTTCTCCTCAGTCCTTGTTGTAACATCCCAGGCTTAATGGGTTGGAAAGTGATGGAACGGCAAGATGTCAATGTTCAGTCAAAATCGAAGAGTAGCGAACTTACTGCATCCATTTGACCACATGGTTCAGATGGTTGGCTCTGAGCAAATCTTGACCTCACTGGAGTAATTTGCAAATCTCTCCTTAATGAGGCCAAGAATTTATTCCTCTTAAGTGCAACTGCTTAAACATTTTATAAAGGCATTTTGGTTGAAGACACAAACTCTCTGTCTGAATTGCTACTTCTTGCTGCATACATTATAAATGCAAATATTTTTAAATAAAGAGAAGCTATACTACCGCCAAAGGTGATAGCATCAACAACAGGCATGGTCCCTGGCTGAAATAAGCTGTTCTGAATCTATTGATATTCAAAGGATCAGCATCATTTTACTCTGTGTGGCTAAAAATGCTTATCACAACTGTGTGGGTGTACAAGGAATTGCTCACAT
>VYZW01001262.1:0-35887 GCA_013401315.1 Balaeniceps rex | reverse complement strand
AAATTGGACCAGCAGAGAAAACTAGGACAGGAGGGTAGAACAGAAAAAAATTTTTTTTGGATGAATATGTTTAATAAAGTAAATTTAATTGTGTTTTTCAATAAAAATGACAGATGGTCAAATCTAGCCAGGAGGGATTGTAGAAAGATAAAAGAGTATAACTGCATTGGCAGCTTGAAGCTCTTTGAGCTCAAAGCCTGTGTGCATTCAGCAGTGCAGAAACTCTCCTTATGCGTTAAAGTAAGAAGATGAACTCATCATGCCTGAATTACCCCTGGAAGCAGATGTGTGAACCACAGTGCCCAACAATGTCTAACTGCCAGCGAAGGCGTATTTACGTCACTGTTGAAAGCTCTTAGGACCCTTGTTGATAGCAAGTATCCCAAAAAAGAGGTAAACTGGTACAATATCCAAGCATCTCATTTTAGGGAGCCGTGCGAGCTCCTTGGACACCTCTGTGCAATGGGGCAGAACAGACCTGGCTTCTCCACTGTCCAGTCCCTGTGTATACTTGGTGTAAGAGTTAAAAGTGAGATGGCTGATAGGACTGCACGTCAGAGCAATATTAACCTGGAGTTTCCCACCAGTGCAGCATCATGGCTGTCTGAGACGCAGTCTTACAGGAGACCGATATCAGTGAGCCCAGTGGAGGCTTGCCAGCAGTCAGAAGCTGCCTGTAGTAGCATAGTTTAAAGTTACTCCCTTGTAATGTTTGGCTTATCTTTTCTATTACAAAATGCCATGTTCATGTATAGGCAGCGTAGGAGCAGATCAGAACCTCAGATCAGAACAAGACTTGAAGCGAATGAATACACAGCCCTCTTTCTGGGTCCATTCGTGACAGTTTGCTTTTTTGTCACTGTACTTGCTTTCAGATCCTAAGTGCCAAGTGCCTATGAGTTTCCTGCTCTAGCAGGAGTAAATAGTGTCTTCAGTTTACTAAGTGCTTATGAGGAATGCAGTAGGGTGTTTTGCTTTTCACTGTAGTCTGCAGTTTGCAGATGTGCAGCAATGCTAAGGGCTTGAAGGGATGCACATCAGTGGCCACAGGATAAAGCAATGTTCACTATGTACTGTCAGTCATGCACTCTGTATAAGCTAGTACCTCTCAGGAAAGAGGGATGCTGCTGTTTCTTGTATTCTTATGTAAATATTGGGACGATTTAAATCTGAACATTAATTTTCTAGCTAGCCTATATATCTCTAATGCATCACATAAAACCTATATATTTTATTTACTTTAAATATGGATCTGTATTCAAGGAACAGAAATCATAGTAACTGACTGATTGAAGTGTAAGTAATTGTGCTGGTTTTGACTGGGACAGAGTTAATTGTCTTCATAGTAGCTTGTATGGGGCTAAGTTTTGGATTTGTGCTGGAAACAGTGTTGGTAATACAGGGTGTTTTAGTTACTGCTGAGCAGTGCTTACACACAGTCAAGGCCTTTTCTGCTCCTCACCACACCCCACCAGTGAGTAGGCTGGGGATACGCACGAAGTTGGGAGGGGACACNCGGAGTGATGGTGTTGTCTTCCCAAGTAACCATTATGTGTGATGGAGCCCTGCTTTCCTGGAGATGGCTGATCACCGGCCTGCCAATGGGAAGTAGTGAATTAATTCCTTGTTTTGCTTTGCTTGTGTCCATGGCTTTTGCTTTACCTATTAAACTGCCTTTATCTCAACCCATGAGTTTTCTCACTTACTCTTTGGATTCTGTCCCCTATTGGACCAGGGGGAATGAGCTAGCAAGTGTGTGGTGCTTAGTTGCCACCTGAGGTTAAACCACGATATCTGGTCACAAGAACACAGTAGCTGGTTTAACGTAGTGTTTCTGACCTAATAACTCTCAGCCTGGGGAGAGAGCTGCACTAGAAGCTAATAGTGATAACTAGATAGGGAAAATTCATAGAGATTGCAGAAGGCCATCAGGGAGTACATTTCATCCAAAAACTACCTTGAGGACTCAAGTAAGGCTTAAATGATACAAAGACCTTGAATAGGACATCTGCACTGGACTATAGGAGTTGACTGAAATTCTGAAGGCAACAGAAAAGTCTTTAAAAATACCAAAATCGTTATAAGAGTTATATTGACGGTATGGAACCCTTACATCTTCACATCTCCTTGAGCAGAATACAGCTTGAATTTTGAATCCAGTACTGCATACATAAAGAATATTGACACTAAACTTCTCATATTCAGTCCACAGATTTTGGGGGAAAAAACCCAAAGGAAAACCTCCTCAACTAAATGTGAGTATAAAATTAAAGGAAATTATAAACCTGCCTCACATGAAACAAGAGGTGGGATTTGCCAAATAAGTTATTTGTTGTGACTTACTCAGCTTTAGTTTATATGTGGTTTAGTTTACCGGATACGATAAGGACACAGGAGCGATACTTATGCAGACAGTGACTGCATTGTGAAATGGTGAAGCCCACCACACCCACCACTAGTGTAAATGTCACTTAAATATCATCCACTGAGTTTATTCTGCTGTTTCATGTGAACAAGCAAGTGGAAAAAACGTATTTGTGTGGGAGAAACTTTTTGTAATAAATCTGATGGGGAAGCTGACGATTCTTTTTCTGAAAAAAGATGTTTGTGTGTTCCATTGGTAACAGTCTTATGAGCTTTATGCTAAGATTAATCATATTGCCGTGACACACACATCGGAGTTTGGGAATGTTAGGTTATGTGATTAAAGGATAATCACGGAGAACACAAAGACTACATGAGGATCAGAAAGTTATGATGAACAGAGAAATGCTAGTAGCCTAATCAAGGAAAATAGGACACTTCCAAATACAGCATTTGCTTTAGTTCTGCATGCACAGTATTTCCTCTTGGGGCAAGATAGGGGTGAACTAGGGACTTTCAAACTAGGATTCAAAAAGCAGCATGTTCATCCTCCAGGACAAAGCATTACAGATCAAAGATTAAAAAGGAAAAGCCTTGCAAACAGTCACCCTGTTTTCTGGGTTAATCAGACATTACCTATCGGTTGTGTGGAATCCTGGGAAGTGCAGGTGCAAGTTTGTCAGATTTCCAGTTTTTGGCTTTGTGCAGAGATGTTTCTTTTGTCCTTTGCCTTCTTGGTTGGTACCAGAGTAAGCTGGTATAAACAAATTTTCTCTGGAGAGCGAGGCTTTCTCTAGCCTTGTTTGGTATTCCTGTGGTTTTGCATCAGGGAAGCAGGAACACACATGTGCATAATGTTTATAGTATTGATCCAAAAGACTTTCTGAATATTCTGTCTGTCCGCAGTGCTTGCCATATCTCCCTGCATAATAAGCTTTGAAGTTCCCATGTTTCCAAGAACTCACATCTGTCACATTGCACACTGAGCCTTTTTCCCTCATCTCCTGCATGACCAAAGTAAAGACTTTCAATCACTTGCTACACATTTGGGGCTGGCAACCAAACTTCAGCATCACAAGTGTGATATCTGTATGCACCAGATGGCAAAATCTTTGAACATTCAATTTTATTTCCTGACCATTTGGGAGCATTAAGAACTCTTATGGGGAAAGAAACTGTTGTACACTAAAAGCAACATATAAAATAAGGGCAAATGGGTAAATGATTTCTTAATTAAATCAAAACAAACATTTTCCTACTACATGCCATGGGGAAAGCACTTTCCAATTTAGATGAGCTTTTAAAACATATTGTGACGTTTAATTCAAAGCAATACTGTAGGTTTTATTTTTCAGAATGCTCACTTTTATAAAAGGAGTGCACAGAAAAAGAGGTGGCTTGCTGATATTTGGAGGGAAAATGAAGCCACACAGGCTTGCTGGCATAACACATAAACCAGCGCATTTTATATCAGTAGGACTGGGTTGCTTTTACACATCTGTATAAAGGAGAATGCTATCTGAGGAAAGAAATTGGGGAACAAGCGGAGATAGGTCAAGCAAAGGTAGAAGGTGAACCAGTACATCAGACTTTCAGGCTCAAACAACAGGGAGATAATGTTACTACAACACCTAACACCAGAGCAAGTCTCATGCATAAAGTGGTCTTTTTCTGCATGCCATTATCTGATATTTTTTATTTTGGAGAGAGAACATATATGCTTTTCAGTGCTTGATAAAATGATGAAAAGCAGTAACTATCACTAAGCACAGATTCTGCTTTGAATCCAGATTCATGCTGCATTTACCTGCACAAAGAATACTTAAACACTGAATTGAGGCAGCTGTGAGCATTTTTAACATAAATAATTTGAAAGATAATAGATAAGGATGAGGGAGACTATGGCTTTGGGTCTTCACAAGACCAGGGAAGGTTTGCAACCTTCAAGACTTACCTGAAACCCAAAGATTTGGAAAGATTTGGTGTGAAGTCCTGGCCTTCACAGAATTCAGTGGAGTTTTTTCTGTTTACTTTGGTAGGGCTTAGATTTTTATTTTCCTGGGGACTTAATGCATAAACTCCAACATTTGAAACAAACAGATATTTCCTGCTTGGAAAAAGTAAAATAAAATGGAAGTGATTACAGACCTGAACATGACTGGCACACATTGCAAAAATGATTCATGTGACATGTTTATTGATGTGTTGAGGAGGGAAGGATTTTGTATTTTTTGATCTTCTTTCGGTTATTGCTTGTCGTGGAGGAGGTGCACGAAGTCAAATTATGCAGGTGATGTAACCAAAAATAATATTTATTCTAATCAAAAGTGTTTGGAAATCCCATGAACTAGTAAACCACAGGTTCAGGATGACAACGGGAATTTAATACTACACAGCCGACTTAAGAATTCTTAAGCTTCGGAACGATGACTCAAAATGCGCCATCACTCACCTCATAAGGCAAGGGCTCTCAACCTTGAGGAGTTACCTTGGGCAGCCTCCTGACCCAAGGGGAGAGCACCTGTCTGCAGACCCACTGCTCCGAGGTGGACCGACTCAATTTGCCTCCCCCCCTGGCAGGACTCTGTTTATACCCTAGTCAAATCTGACCTGTGGTCATATGTGGTCATGTCCTGTTCCTGTTGGCCAAAGGCTACCTGTGACGGTGTATGGGGCAACAGCCATAATAGGGCAGTAAGGGTGCGAAAAGTATGGTGTGAAAGGTAACAAAGGCCCAGTCTTTGTCAGGGCGGGTGCATCTGCCACATTGCTGTGTAAAGAGAAAGGGTGAATAAAAGGCTACCTGCCCCCACGTCCCAACACTGCTATTTTGTGCTCTGTTCCTTTGAAATGACTATGATACCGTTCCTATGATCCTTCAAATAACTGAAATGGTGTCTTTCCATAATGTCTTTGAACGGCACAGGTTTTTGTGAGCCTCTGACAAACATATATGAATTGAAGATAATCATACAAATCTGTGGCTTTTGGAACACTGCAGACATTGCTTCCTTAGTGGGGAGTAGTTCTGAATACAGGAGAAAAAACCTAAAGAGATCTCAAAGTATGTTTACGTTAAATATGCAGTGATATACTTGGACTGTCAAAAAGATTTCTGTTTTCAAAATGAATTTACTTAGCAGGGGCCTATAGGATGATGTCAGGAGACCTGAAAGGGCTGTTTCCACTTGTTCTGCTGTGCCCATCTCTCTCTCTTCACTGCAGTCCCCAGAAAGATAGTTAGCTTTTGGTGGCCAGGCTGCCTTTGAGTCAGCCAGAGCCAGCAGACTGCCTTTCAGTAAAAATTCAGGTTGTTCCTCTCTGTGCTTGGCAGGGCTGAGAGCCTCCGGGGTGTGGTGAAGGCATTTGTATTTGTTTTTACTATCCTGGAGGGCACTGAAATAACTCTTCTGAGCCAATGCTCTGTCTTTTCCAAGAATGTCAGTGCCCAGAAATGCTGACAAGCCAAGTAAGGGGAGGAAGGAAGCATCCTCAAATCCACGTATTTCACAGTGATACTCAAACTCAAACCTTGTCCCTGTGGAGATCATAGTCAAGAAGAAAATTAACAGTTTTGGGGTATAATTAGCTTGCTACACAACAGCAGGGGCTGTTTTGTTACTAGTTTTAAAGCAACTCTGTGAATTAGAGTGGCATGATGAATGCCCAAGTCCTGAACCTTTATCCACGTGACTTTCAGCAATACTTTTGTCCCACCATGGTCTGTGGTCCTACAGGACAGCAGGAATACTAATACCCACTACTGTCCCACCAATTCCCAGTCTGAAAATCTACTGAAAGCATGAGACAGCTGTTGGAAGAAGATGAGAGGCTGCTGATCATAACACCTGCAAGAGACATAGTTAATGGTTTAGCAAGGGATTTTCTGAGTCTGCCGTTGCAGCAGCTCCTCATAACTAAAAGCGCAGCCGTGGTAGCACTAGTGGCATCCCTCCCTAATAGACAAAGGTGTCGTGTAGCAGACTAAGCAAGACAGGGGCAGCTGTCACCATTGCTTTCCCCATTCTGGCCCCTCTGGATAGCCACTTCGGAGCTAAAGGCTAGAGGTATGCTCCTCCTGATGTCCCTAATTCTCAGTGATGTCAACATAGAGGCCTGCCAATAAAAGTGGAATTCCAAATGGCAGTGAAAAGCTACTTCATCTGCAACCCTTGCATCAGGTCAGATCATGACTGTCTTTCTGTACAAAAATCAGCATCACAGTCTGACATTCGTCTTCATGTAGGTGTCTGCCTACGTCAGCTGCCATCAGCTCTCTTCAAGTATTGTGGAAAGAAATAGGTACTTTTAGGATAAGATTCATGTGACTTATGTTAGACATCCTTTTCAGGATGAAATTGAATCCAAAGTGCTTGTTTCATTCCGGTGATTATAAGAGGAGTTGGGGTGACTAAGTCAGAAACAGGTATCTCTGTCTCACCAGATGTGTTCCACCCAATGTTGGTGTTATGCTGAGCAACAGCAGGGATCCATGAGTCTCTAATGGGAGGGTGGGTGCATTAGAAATTTTCCTCATGACTTGTTGGGATTGATAAAAAATGTCCAGGAGAAATACTTGGATTCCCATCTCTCTCCCCTCTGGACCTCCAAACCCCAGTTATTCTCATGCAGAAACCTGTTGTTTTGGCTTCCTATTGCGCTCGGACTCAGTGGAGGGTATACTTGATGCTAATAATGAAAGCAAAAGAGAAAATGATTATGTCACAAACAAGGAGTGATGCTAAAAAAATGAAAGCTAGAATTTCTCATTTTTGCCAGCATCTTTTGAGACACTCCCCATGTCTTCTTCCCATAGAACAGGCCTCCAGAGTTTTGTTTTCATGGAGTCATTGCTGGTATCAGACTGGTGTGCTGGGCTTTCCTCTGCATTTCTCTGTGTGACTGCTCTGAGAGAACTGCAATGATCCCTTCTGCTCTTGCAGTCTGTGAATAGCCATTTGACCATGGAGGGAAGCAGGGTATTCAGAGGTGTCAGTCTTGTCATTCCTCAAATGACCATATGCAACATCAAGTTTGGCCCCAGAGATGAGCAGATCAAGAGCTAAGTCATTTTGATCATAGCATTATAGAATCACAGAATGGTTGAGGTTGGAAGGGACCTCTGGAGGTCATCTAGTCCAACTCCCCTGTTCAAGCAGGGTCACCTACAGCCAGTTGCCCAGGGCCTTGTCCAGATGGCTTTTGAACATCTCCAAGGATGGAGACTCCACTATCTCTCTGGGCAACCTGTGCCAGTGCTCAGTCACCTTCACAGTGAAAAATTTTTTCCTGATGTTTAGGTGGAGCCTTCTGTGTTTCAGTTTGTGCCTGCTGCCTCTGGTCCTGTCACTGGTCACCACTGGAAATAGCCTGTCTCCATCTTCTTTACACTATCCCTTCAGATATTTGTATACATTGATGAGATCCCCCCTGAACGTTCTCTTCTCTCAGCCTTTCCTCATAGGAGAGATGCTCCAGTCCCTTTATCATTTTAGTGGCCTTTCACTGGACTCTCCAGTATGTCTGTGTCTCCCTTGTACTAGGGAACCCAGAACACCTTGGATGTTTTACAATAATTTATTCTGACACAGTCTGGGCTTCTGGGTAAAGTACTCAAATTCTCTTAATTTGATAACAAGTTTTGGTCATTTGCACTTAAGCCAGGGGTGCTATTATTTAATATTTCTTCTATTATTATTATTACTACTTAATATTATTATTATGAGGGCTCCAGTGGGAGCACAGTGGGACCCACTCCGTGCAAAACAGCTATATAACTAGCAGATATCCCAAAGTGTTTTCATCAGCATTGCTCAAAGGATCTTCAGTGAGGAAACTATATGTGACTGGTGCATTCAGTGTTNCTACTGAAAGCATGAGACAGCTGTTGGAAGAAGATGAGAGGCTGCTGATCATAACACCTGCAAGAGACATAGTTAATGGTTTAGCAAGGGATTTTCTGAGTCTGCCGTTGCAGCAGCTCCTCATAACTAAAAGCGCAGCCGTGGTAGCACTAGTGGCATCCCTCCCTAATAGACAAAGGTGTCGTGTAGCAGACTAAGCAAGACAGGGGCAGCTGTCACCATTGCTTTCCCCATTCTGGCCCCTCTGGATAGCCACTTCGGAGCTAAAGGCTAGAGGTATGCTCCTCCTGATGTCCCTAATTCTCAGTGATGTCAACATAGAGGCCTGCCAATAAAAGTGGAATTCCAAATGGCAGTGAAAAGCTACTTCATCTGCAACCCTTGCATCAGGTCAGATCATGACTGTCTTTCTGTACAAAAATCAGCATCACAGTCTGACATTCGTCTTCATGTAGGTGTCTGCCTACGTCAGCTGCCATCAGCTCTCTTCAAGTATTGTGGAAAGAAATAGGTACTTTTAGGATAAGATTCATGTGACTTATGTTAGACATCCTTTTCAGGATGAAATTGAATCCAAAGTGCTTGTTTCATTCCGGTGATTATAAGAGGAGTTGGGGTGACTAAGTCAGAAACAGGTATCTCTGTCTCACCAGATGTGTTCCACCCAATGTTGGTGTTATGCTGAGCAACAGCAGGGATCCATGAGTCTCTAATGGGAGGGTGGGTGCATTAGAAATTTTCCTCATGACTTGTTGGGATTGATAAAAAATGTCCAGGAGAAATACTTGGATTCCCATCTCTCTCCCCTCTGGACCTCCAAACCCCAGTTATTCTCATGCAGAAACCTGTTGTTTTGGCTTCCTATTGCGCTCGGACTCAGTGGAGGGTATACTTGATGCTAATAATGAAAGCAAAAGAGAAAATGATTATGTCACAAACAAGGAGTGATGCTAAAAAAATGAAAGCTAGAATTTCTCATTTTTGCCAGCATCTTTTGAGACACTCCCCATGTCTTCTTCCCATAGAACAGGCCTCCAGAGTTTTGTTTTCATGGAGTCATTGCTGGTATCAGACTGGTGTGCTGGGCTTTCCTCTGCATTTCTCTGTGTGACTGCTCTGAGAGAACTGCAATGATCCCTTCTGCTCTTGCAGTCTGTGAATAGCCATTTGACCATGGAGGGAAGCAGGGTATTCAGAGGTGTCAGTCTTGTCATTCCTCAAATGACCATATGCAACATCAAGTTTGGCCCCAGAGATGAGCAGATCAAGAGCTAAGTCATTTTGATCATAGCATTATAGAATCACAGAATGGTTGAGGTTGGAAGGGACCTCTGGAGGTCATCTAGTCCAACTCCCCTGTTCAAGCAGGGTCACCTACAGCCAGTTGCCCAGGGCCTTGTCCAGATGGCTTTTGAACATCTCCAAGGATGGAGACTCCACTATCTCTCTGGGCAACCTGTGCCAGTGCTCAGTCACCTTCACAGTGAAAAATTTTTTCCTGATGTTTAGGTGGAGCCTTCTGTGTTTCAGTTTGTGCCTGCTGCCTCTGGTCCTGTCACTGGTCACCACTGGAAATAGCCTGTCTCCATCTTCTTTACACTATCCCTTCAGATATTTGTATACATTGATGAGATCCCCCCTGAACGTTCTCTTCTCTCAGCCTTTCCTCATAGGAGAGATGCTCCAGTCCCTTTATCATTTTAGTGGCCTTTCACTGGACTCTCCAGTATGTCTGTGTCTCCCTTGTACTAGGGAACCCAGAACACCTTGGATGTTTTACAATAATTTATTCTGACACAGTCTGGGCTTCTGGGTAAAGTACTCAAATTCTCTTAATTTG
Source organism: Balaeniceps rex (assembly GCA_013401315.1). Lineage (NCBI taxonomy): Eukaryota > Metazoa > Chordata > Aves > Pelecaniformes > Balaenicipitidae > Balaeniceps > Balaeniceps rex. The sequence continues at coordinate 25,819 of VYZW01001262.1, read as the reverse complement.
ATAACAAGTTTTGGTCATTTGCACTTAAGCCAGGGGTGCTATTATTTAATATTTCTTCTATTATTATTATTACTACTTAATATTATTATTATGAGGGCTCCAGTGGGAGCACAGTGGGACCCACTCCGTGCAAAACAGCTATATAACTAGCAGATATCCCAAAGTGTTTTCATCAGCATTGCTCAAAGGATCTTCAGTGAGGAAACTATATGTGACTGGTGCATTCAGTGTTTTGCAAGTGTTGTCATAAGAATATTAGAGATCTGTAAGTGCTAATAGCAATATGCCTAAGATTGAAATGCTGAATAAGCAGAGTAATACTACCCAACCTATCATGTCCAGTAGAACTATATTTGGGTGCTTTGCTGTTAAACAAGTCCTCAGAACATTAGCTTAGATTGTAACAAGTGTCATTTGGTTAAACATAATGTGAAACGTGGAGAGATTTTAAGGCTGGAAGGTGAGTGTGGGATAAAAGCCTGACCACTTGGCTTTTTACAATCACTTTATACCTGACCAATAAAAACAGAGCTGCTGCTACTGCTGGCTGGGGCGTTCTGACGATGCCCTTTTTGTCCGTGAAATGACTAGGGAGGGAGGAAAATAAAATAAACTTGCAGCGTCTGCTGCATCTGTGACCTCTGTCACTTTACTCATGGACCTCTGCTGACATTTCTAACAAATTTTGTGCTTGAGAGAAGTGATCCTTCTTTAGACACTCAGATATTTTAGGCAAACAAAAACATTTGGCTTCCTTATTTTTTCGGATAACTAGGCTTTTTCTTTTTTTTAATATATAAGAAAGTATATCTATTTTCTGATATACCTGTGGAGCTGAAATTGCTTTATGTCGTCTCCAACTTGTTAGCTCCCCTGATAACACCTTTAATGTAAAGAATGGTGCAATGGCGGCATTTTGTATGTTGTAACTATTGCACAAGAGTATTATTGTGTACAAGAGTATTTCATAACTCTTGTAGGAGTTTTAAGATCTATTAATCCAATAGTTTCTTTATTACAGTCCTACTAACATGCCATGTGGGCACTTCACCAAAAAGTTTTTCTTGAGGTTTTGAACAGCTTGTTCTTTATAAACAACTGTGGACACTGCTTGCTAATTAGCTAGCAACATTGAGAGGGTCATCAACAGTGAGATTATTTGTGGCTGGTGCATTTTTGTTATTTATTTATGTAAAGCTGTCACATGAATGGAAATTAATTTGTATTCTTCTGTGACTCATGTACTGCTTTTTGCCATTTGTAAAAAATATACAAGAGAATGGTCTGCAGTCTTCTTGTATGAGCTGTTAGATATCCTGAACTCCAGCATCTGTCTGTTCTAAAGGCAAGTGACATAAAAAGGTCTTTTCTGTGCCTTCTTTTTCCATACTTTTAATGATAATCATATTACCTGCTTAGAAGCAGGCATAAAGCACCCTGAATGGTTGGATCTGCTTCTATCAGGTATTAGTGAATGATCTATTGAAAGCATTTGGGACTACTATTTTAAAAATCTCTTTCAAAATTTCAGAAGACAAACCCTGTCTTTTAGATCTTCCTAAAAATTGTTTCTAAGAAAGCCATGTCTCTGATTGTCCTTTATCAGCTGACTCAGGGAACGACAAACTTGATGTTTCAGTAGACAGATATCTTGACCTATGAAATCATAATTCGATTTTGTCGTTATTGCTCTCTCCTGCACAGACATGGCACAGTCAGCTTAGGCAAGGGAAGTGAAAAAGAAGCAGAAGAGAAAATGTAAAATCTTTTTTAAACATACAAACATTTGTCCCTGAGTAACTTTACTTATGTCAGCAGCAATGCAGTTGTTACAGTAAGTTACAGTATGCCTTATAATCATTTACTTTTAAATAAATATCTGTAACATCTAACCATAGGTAAAGGTCAACATTGGACTCAGGATGCAGTAAAATGAGAAATACTAACTGCAGTCAAAATAAATGTATAATAGTAATTTCCCTTCAGGGTCACTCAGATTTGAGTTGTCATTTATGTCTCAATGCTTTTGACCTTATTTAAAAGGAATTTGAACTGTGGACAAGGATTCACTTTATCTGATAGACCTCATATAGGATATGTCAGTTGGAACTGGGGACATTTTCATGGAAAGCTGTGACTTTTTCACTGACACGACAGAGATTTTCAGACTTCTCAGCAAATCATTAAGTTAATGCAGTTTTGCTGCATTTTTATTGCTTTGGACGTATCCACATTTTCTTTTTTGAGCAAAGCTTTTTTTTTAATATTTTTAATAGTATTATGAAGTCTAGCCTGGGAGAAAAACACCCTTCTGTTTGCAGAACAACATAATCCAGTTTTCATCCTTCTTTAACATTTGCTAAGTAGAATTGAAAAAATGTAGGCTTTATTACCTGTTGGCAAAGTGGAGCTTGCTTTAAAACAGATAACTACTGCTATACAGGCCCTTTCTTAGGGTGGGGAGCATGAAACTGGACCCAGATGTGTCTCACCAGAGATGAGTAGAGAGGAAAGATCACCTTCTTCAGCCTGCTGGCAATGCTCATCCTAATGCAGTCCAGGATGATGCTGGCCTCCTTTGCTGCAAGGGCACACATTGCTGGCACATGGTCAGCTTCTTGTCCACCAAGACCCTCAGGTCCTTTTCTGCAAAGCTGCTTTCAGGGAGGATTAACGTTATAATGCCAACTTTGCTTTGGAAACTGTGACTTAAACTCTAAGGCTGAGATCTACATTAGGGCTTAAATGTATCAATGCTGGGTGTTGGAGAACAAAACCTTTAGTCACTGACCTGCAGAAGCTGAGATCCGTGGCAGGGAGGCCTGCAGTGGGCATACAGAAGATTAAATGCCTTGGAAAATCACCAGCATGTTTAGTGAAAGCTCACCCAAATTAGATCTTTGAGCAGGAAGGTGCCTACTCCATCTGACAGTGCAATACTGTGTCCTAAATCCTATTCTCCATCTACTCAAATTCCTTCCCCAGAGCCTGCTAAAGGAGGCAGATGCCTACAACAATTTTCTGAAAAACTTGAGCAATGGTCACTTTCTCCTTTTTTCCCTTAACACCATGATTAGGGCCGTTATTCAGTGTTTTGAAGTGTCAGATTTAGGTCTTCCATTTGTTTGAGGGGGATCACTTCTCAGGAGAGTGCTCTGAAGTCAAGTTATAAGATTAAGTTCTTGCACTTCACATAACAGTATTAAATATTCACCGGGTACAAGAGAGCAGATGATTCTTCAGCTTTGTGAGTCATCTGGAAGGCAGAGGCCTGAACCTCACTTATGCAACCTTTCCCTTCCTTCTCATTCCCTCATCTTTAATTGTTTTATACCAAATATGAAAACTTCAGGAGAAAAGGTAGAGAAAACCCTTTCATCTTTTGAAAATTATGATGCTTTACCCAACTAATGGATGTAGGTCACAGATACTCTGCAAATTTTATCCATAAATCTGTTTGAAGAGACTATTTTTTACCACATATTTGTACAGTATAGAAATTTGAGTTCGTATTACTTTAACTAGGAGTCCAAACTCTGCAGATTGCTGCAGCAATGCAAGTAGTGACTACTGCTTGTGAAACATCTCAATTATTTTTACTTGAGTTGTGATGGTGCATTTCTCCCCACTGAAATGGCAAAGCGGAACACTTCTGTCATGGTCAGGAGAAGAGAAGAAGCTTAGGGAAATAGCGTCCTTTTTAAAAAAGTAATCATGTTTAAGCGAAAAGAGCGAGATGTCAGAAAGAGAATCTGTAAAAATCAGAAACATGGTAATAATCATGAGTTGGGTGTACCATAGTCCACAGATAGACAGGTAACAACTGTCCTTAAAAACACACAGTAAAAAGCCAAACAATTGCATAGCATATTACCCTCAACAGTGGTTTGACATTAGGCTGGTATAAAATATTAATTCTTGATGAGTTTGCCGCTAAAGTATTTTTCTGTGTAGCTGCATCCTTTTATCATAGCTGTTAGAGGTAAAATTCCAGGTTAAATCACATTGTGCCTTCTCTAAGCTATCCATCACTTCCTAAATGCTTTTAATTATCCTGGAATGAAGATGTATTTTCCGGGACCCAGCATCAAGGTGACTTCCTGAGGTTAGGGCAAAGCCTGTGCTGCACAGACTGGAAGGGATGTGTACCACTTCACAGGTCTCTACTGACTGTCAGTGCCTGTGGGGGTATTACAACACCTTGGAATACAGCATTTCTTGAAGAACTTCTGAGGTAATATAGGTATTGTGTTTACCATGACTAAGGTTTAATATACCTACAATAGTTGTTTCATTCTTATTTTGTTTTCCCTTATGTTTTTTCTCCTATTATGCTTCAGATGGATTCTTTCTCTTTCTCCAATCAGAACCAGCAATTAAAACTCTCACCGGCCTCAATTTTTCTTCAGTGAATTCGTTGTCCTTCAGTTTTATATGTGCAAATCCACTGTCTTCAAATATAGCGGTAGTGACATCCGGGTAACCTGATCAGGAATGTAAATATGGTAATTACAGCCAATTGAGGGACTAAAAGCTCATGTGAAATCTGCATGTGAAGAATACTGTGGCCTTATTTAAAAAAAAAATATCAAGTGGTGTGGCTTTACACAGGTCATTCACTGAAAACATGGTAACTGCCTTCTTGAAGACTCTGGGCACAAACCTTTTAAGGTTCAGTCACAGATTTGTCTGGTCCCCACCTGTGGACATATTGTGAGTTAGCTCAAGATCGCTTCTTGTTTGTTTATGCTATTTATTTATGAGGTCTCTATCACTATGCCCTCATAGATTTCTGGAAGAACAAGTCACAGTTTAAACCTCTGCTGTTTGCCTGTGCCCTGTAGAAACTCTTCTCACATATGTTGTGCCCATATATGCAAAAGCTCCTAAACCTTTAACTCCAAACCGACTCCTTAATGCTAGACAGAATTTCAGGAAGTATGAACTGGAGTAGTCCCACTGATTTTTATGAATGTATGTCAGTTTACAGAGGTTGAAGACCATGGTCACAATGGATGTGAAGAAAAAGAAGTCGAAAATAAGTGCTTATACAAAGCAGATCTCTGGAAGAAGTCCTCCAGTAATGAGTTGCTTTGCACCATCACCCTAAATGTCCTTGAATGTGGCCTGACCAGCCTGGAGAGAAAAAACAACCTTACTTCAGAGCTCCCCTCTCTGTTGGTGACAGCCTAGGCAAGAAAGAGCGCTTGCAGGAAAGGTCAGTGCTGTTGTTTCTTGTTTTTATTGTTGGCCTGTTGTGTCTGTTGCAGCCCTGTATAAATTAAGGAGGTCCTTATGCTACTCTAACATGACATGAGAAGAACATTCTTGGAAGGAGCTGTTGCACCAGGATGAGAGTTGGGCAAGCACATCCCTTGGGCCACCCTTGCAGTCTGGTCACTGACTCTGTTCAGCTTCACCACTCCTAAGTTCATTAATACAGCCAGTGGTCCCAGCTAGGGGTGGTTCCTCAGGAAAGGTAAGAGAAATCTCATTCTGTGACTTATTTATATGATTTATTCCTATAGAATAATATATAACATATATATATATATAAAGAATGTATTTATATAATGTAGGTCATCAGTAAGACTTGGGAGGAAGTGTGACTAAAATTACTCACTTTGAAAACATTATACCTTTGAAAACGTTATCAGGGCAAATGTGATCCCCAATCACCAAAGTCGCAAGCCAAATATTAAATTGTTGATCATATCTATTCTTATTGTTATGAAGGCTGTACCACGCTAACAATACACTGTTTAAAATGAGGATTAGAGCTTGAGGTCAGTTCACTAAAAGGACATCTATTTGTTAAGTAAGTCCTTAAGTGAAAACATTTTGGAAATTAGCTTTCATATGCAGATATTAATTGGGAGATTGAAGTGCTTGGGTGTGCATGAGTCCCGAGGCATTAGAATCTACTGTCCTGGAAATACAAGTACATTCCTATTTTACTGTTCTTAGCTGCATGGATGGTTGCAGAGCCTCAGCCACAGCTGTCTTTGTTGTACAGACAGCTAACAAAAGCCTGGGATGCTTTCCATTGAGACAAAGACACTAAATGAACTGAAGCTATGCTGAAGATCTGGTCCTTAGTTAGCAAGGATGGTACATAGATGGTAATTCTTGCCTTTGCAGTCTTAAGGTTTGCTTTTTCACAATTAATTATTGAATTGTACATCTCCAGTTTTTTTGAGTTTTCATATTTGAGGAACTCCAAATAAACATGAATTGTAGTAAGTCCCACAGCAGGCACTGTTGAATTATTTCAAGTGCAAATCCAGAAGTCAGTCTTGAGTCTTGGTTATTTCTGAAAATTTTGGCCACTAGTTATTTGACCTCTCAGATAATTTGAAGCCTTGGGGGTGAAGGCAATATGTGGACTGCAATGTCATTATAGACCTACTGAGTCTTGAACCTGGCTCATTGTATTCTACTCAGACTCTACTTCTTTTTCAGACAGAAAGTGCTTTGAAAAAGATGCTTTGTCTCAGCAATGAAACTCTCTGACACACAGCTCAATTGCACAAGGGAAACTTCTTGAGCATTCGTGCTCTACTAACTGGTTAGGATCTTCTGCTTTATTTACAACTTCCCTTATTACATCAAGTCCAAAATGCGGCTCATCTATGATTCTTCCTTCTCTAGGCAAGAGCTGATAGCATAAATTTAACTCCTCATACGTATTAGTCCTACTTAGTCCCAGCACTGTTTTGCTGTGAAATTCCATACTGATTTTGGGGTTTTTCTCTGTGCTTCTTAAGGCATAAATTGATTATGATTCTCTGTCTCCGGTATCTAGTCTCTGCAGTTTCACAGTTTTTCATGAGCGTGTAAATTATCAGCTGTGAGGTACATGCTCATTGCAGGGAGATGCACACTGAAGGGGGTGGGAGGTTTTTTAACTGATTTTTCCACTGGTCTGTGGAACTCCTGAGTTCCTTTTTGAACTACCTGATCTTTCATGACTCCTGAATCAAACCATGAAGAATATTTGCAACTCTTTTTGCTTTTATCAGTTTTTAAACACATGCTGATACATGAAATTATATCCACCTAGAAGGTTCCTCAGCACTGCATTAAGAACAAAGTATAAATATAATTTTCTGCTATTTGTAACACAAACATAAAGTTTTGAGCTTGAAGACAATTTTCTCGCAGAACATTTGTATGTCAAAAAATGGTGTTTTGATGGATTGAAACATTTTGCAAGGGCTTGTCATTTCCTTCAACGCTCCAGGGAGATGCTGCCAGTGATGCTGCTTCCTAGGGTTTTTGTTGTTTTCTTTTCCATTTGCCTGCTCATTTTCTAGCCAGCCTGGCTCTCTGCCTGCCAGGGACATAGGATGACTCTATCCAATCTTCCTGGCTTACCATGTCCATATCTCTGGACTCCTCTGCTCCTTGGGATGTCCTTATGCCCAAAAGGCTCATTAGATAGGCTGCTAATTGCCTTGATCCTTAAGCCTTGGGAGCCAGGTGCTGTCTCTTTGGCCAGGCTGGCTCCCCTGTTCTCAAAGTGACCGTACCGGGGCTAGCCGGACTCATGAGTTTGCCAATCGGTAGGACCTGGGGCTGTCCATCTGCTGCGGTAGCTTGTGAATAGGCTACTTGGATACTGACTCATTAGAAGGCAGGGGTGCTGGCTGACCCCAAAGAAGTCTATGGTGTTCCATGATTATGGGGGAAAAAAAAAAGGCCATGGGAAAAAAACCCCAGTTTTCTTCTGTGGGAAATCTTAAGATTTTTTTTTTAAATTTGAGCAACAATATTTATAGATATACCTACTGTCAGACTTCTCTACAGATGATTCCAGTCAGCTGTCTTGTTGGGTGCTTTTCCTATATTACCAGCTGCAAAGTGGGAAAAGATAATTTCTTCTGAAGCTCTGCAGGGATCCCTATGCAAATGAGAAACACATACAGAAGCTTTATATGAAAATCACTAAAAAAGTATGAATCACATGTTGATTTTGTTCCTTGAAGAAATGCAAAGGGTAGCAATAAACTAAAATACAGTCACTATGTCAAGCTGAAAAATATATTTCTGGCATAAGTGTCTTTTAAAATTGTTCTTAAAATATTTATACTGCCTGGTGACATTGATTTGGAAGCTGTTAGAACAAGAATAGGAAAGTTTAATCCCATTCCACCTCACCTTACCTTCTTATTGGACACACACAGGTTACAGTAACAATTCATATTTTTTATTATAAAAAATACAGAAGAAATATTTAAAAATCTTTTGACGATGAAAGGAAGCTTGATGAAAAGAAAAAAAAAATCAAGATAGAAGGAAGATAGATAGGAGTAGGATAAGTTTATTCACGTAGGCTTTAGCCTCAAAACAAGAGGAACCAAAAAAAAAAAAAGAATTAAGACACACAGGAACAAGTCAGAAAAAATGAAAATTTCTGTAAAAAGAGTCACAGATACATTAGAAGAAGTTATAACAGTCCCATGAGATGACAAACGTGAATAGGTATGTGAGAACTCTCAAGTGGGAGAAATTCAGAGTAGTTATTTCTCCTCAGTTTTCAATATATACGAGAAGTGAACCTTACACAGAAATCAGAAAAATTATTAAGGACAACAGTTAGAGAAGCCAAGACCAAAGGACAGTTAAAGAGCTTATAAAAGAATATTTGTCACCTTAAATATACATTGAACTGCAAATTTGAATGTACTGGAGTTGGGGGGTGAATAAGAAATACAGCAGCTTTGAAAAAATCAGGAATATAATAATACCCTACCATAAAATAGAGAAAATAAATTTGTTGCTTCTCTTTAAGAAAGCAGACATAAAAAATTACTAATCAATGGCTCATGAATCTACTCTGAATGGGACGTTCTACCATCTAGTAAAAGAATCAATGCTCCAGATCAGAGACCAGTGTAAATTAGCACAGCTGCATTGACCTAATTCAAGCCACATTGATTTACACTGGGCAAGAATCAGTCCTGCAGAGCAGATATTTGGTAGAAAATGTGTAATATCTCCAACTGAGTGAATACATGAAAAAACTGAAGATATGTACCCATCTAAGTGCTTTGTCACTTGCCATGTTTGTGTGAATGTCAAAGTGTTAGCCACTAGGCTTACATCAGGAACTCTTTTTCATTAATTTCTAAACAAATGTCTAGTGGAAGACCTACAGGTTTGATCCAGTGTTTTTGTAAGGGCTTGACTGGGAGCAAGAGAAAAATCTATTTCTTGATGTACTGTTCGTTTTTTCGCTTTTTCTTAACGGTAAAATTATTTCCCCCTTCCTCTGAACCAAAGTACATGTCACTGACAAAGACAAGATACAAGGCTACCCCAGCATGGTATTCCTGCATTGCTGCAGCGCGTGTAGCAATGACCTTTGCTGTAATAATTGAAACATATCTGATCCTGGGGTCTAAAATGTTCTCGTTGTTCACTGGAGAGGAGACAATTTAGAAAACCTTCAGGTCTGAGCCAAGGCTCATGATGAACGAGGGATATTAGTTAGGAAAGTCTAAACGAGCTGAGAGACTGCTTTTGGCCCTATCACTGGATCAGATGTGAGGAGAAGGAGAGGTAAGACTTTGAATAAATATTGTTGGATGCTCTACAGAAACACTGGTGAATGAGTAATAAAACTTCATTGTGAAGATGCTCATACCTGTGATAGGTTAACTTGGATGCCTGGCAAGTGGGTTACCTACAGAAGTGGTAGATGATATTCACATCATTACAAGTTGCTTTCATTCTTGACAACCTGGTGGCCTTTGAGTTCAGGTTGTAGAGGTCTCCTGAACTATGAATGATAATTATTTTGCTTCAGGCATACCAGATGCATTTGTTGGCTGCATAACAGCATCTTATTTCCATTCATTTATCTTCAAACTCCGCACTGTCACCTTAATGGAGAATGGGAAACTTATCTTGAAGAACCTATTTATTTAGACTCTTAGAAGAAAAAAATGTACAGATCTGACTTGCATTGTATTAACATTGATGTGTAGTAGAGGATGTGTCAAAGTTCAATTATTCCATTGTCAGCATTCAAGTGGGTAATCTCAAACGTTTAGTTTTGTTTACAATGTACTCAGATGTTTCTTTTTGAAATAAAAGGAAATTTTCACTTTTTTTCAAGCATGAACACTTCTTAGATGAAATTGCAGTTAATTGAAGCTGTAATTGCTTTAGATGAACATCCTTACAATGCTTGGAAAATAGTTTTGAGGGGTTTGTTTAAATGGGCTTTTGAAAGAAAACCTGCAGCATTTTTTATGCTACATTTTAAAAAAGTTCAAGACAGTAGATTTAATTTGGATGAAAAAATTTAAAATTATTCTAAGATTTTACACACCTTATTAAAACACTGAAGTCCTGAATGAAGAAAGGAAGGTTAGGAGGGTTACCCACAGTTTGAATGCTATACGAGTATGTTATAATTAAATATATAGTATCTTGGTACCTTTTTTTGTCAGTGAGAAAGCTTTTTTTCCACCCCATACTTGGGATCTAAGATGCTGCTAATGATATTGTGTCATCTGCAGATGTAATTAAGAATTTCCATAAGACAATATTTTTAAAAAAGAGGCTATTTCCACAGAGTTCCTCCAGCCACCACATGCCCATAGGGTGCTCAGTGTTTTACTGACAGGTCAAAAGAAAACGGAGTACGTATACACCTGTCTTAGGTTTGTACTTCTCAAGTGGCTGTCAGGGAAACCAGTGGAGTTGTGGAAGCAAAGAAACCGTGTGCTCCTGGTAAATTACAAAGATACAGAGTCAGAGTCATACTAGTAAAGCCTGTTCTTAGAGCTTTATATTATGGAACAGCTACACGTCTGTTTACGTATCACTGTGCCTGTTGCTTTAGGTCTTTTTCAAGGTGCAACGGTGGTCTACAATAAACAGAACACAGCTCTGTGGAAGGAGCAGTGACGACTGCTTGATCCGACTGTGGTTTCTGCAAGAACATCTGTCCCAGGGACACAGCAGGAGCAACAACGTGTCATCTCCATGACTGCTAATCCAGCTGCTGGCTGAAACAGGGCTGCTGTGGTGGGTGCACATGGGGCTGGTACACAGAGGGATTGCTCCAGGGTTTTCAACCAAGGCCAATCTGGAGTCCAGGTAAACCCAGCTCCTTCATGGGAGTATGGGGGCATCCTCCAAGTTATGAGCAGAAGGATGATGTAAGCTGCTGGCTGATAGTGCAAATCTTTATTTTGAGTAAATGCCTAAGTGACTTGGTGGGACCTGGGGGCTGTTGATATCACAATGGCAGGATATCACTGCTAGCTCTTTCTCCATCCCTCTCTTTCTTGCTGAGTTTGGCCACCTCCTCTCCTCCCTTACCCACACATGGCATTTAAGCACTACGAGCCAAAATCTATCATACTTTGTGTTGGCATACAATGTGCCAGCAGCCTGATTCAAACAATCAGTCAAGCATACTGTCTGAAGCATACTGATGTCAAAATTTGTTTGGTAATCACATCAAAATGCATCTGTTCATACCATTTCCCATACTTTTGTGGAGGTAGGAAAAAAAGCAGTCTTGGAATTTTGTTATATCTGCTTTTGCTACAAGCTCAAAATCTGAAATGCAGAAAGCTGTTTATTTTTAAAAACCCACTAATTAAGGGAAAAATAATAACCTCACCAATGTTGTTCCTATGTCCTTAACGTAATCAAAATAGCTCTTGGTGCTCCTATGCAAAGAGCGAAGCAACAAATGCATACCTTGTCTAAGCTTGGCACAACTGGCTGGGATTCTTACATCTGGAAACTTTCCTGTAAGAGATGCAAAATATGTGAAAGAGGGATATTGATTTTTCTAGTATAAATCATAATAATTCCATGAATGAAAGGTACATTAATGAAAAGTTTATTTTCCAGTATTAATGCATCTACATTTCTGATATAGAAATGTAAATAAATTACGCTTTTTGTCAACTTTGCTGGCAGAAGTTCTAAATATTGATCTGAGCTTAGGCACCAACGCTATTTTTATCAGCTCTTAGCTCAGAAACTGATAGAGAAGCTGTACAAAATACAGCTGTGGAAAATATAAAGGTCTAAATAATACAGTATTTGGTAAGACTTATGGGAAGATGACGATGAAAAGTAAATAAGCTCCAGAATAAATCTCTGCTGTACAAACATCAGTAGGACTTTCTGGCCAAAATAGTGCAGCACAGACTTTTCTGAAGATAAGAACTGCCCTTATAGGTACAAACTTTTAGACACAGCTGCTCTTGGCAGTTGTTATGGTAAGTGGAGCTAAACAAGAAAGAGTGGTCTTTTACTAGATACTCTCATGTGTATAATACCTTTATTACATATTATTTTTATATTAGTTTATTGTAGGGCAGTGTCTTTTAGTTAAGGGGTTTATGAGCTACTTTCAGTGGGTTCTTGAGATGTGATTGAGAAAATCAGGTTCCTAAATACAAGGAACAGTCCTCATGAAGTCAGCCTCCATGGAAAATGTTTAGAAAATCGCAAACTAAAAAATTTAAAATCCCTTCTCTCCAGGAAAATCCTTTGGCTTCTATAGTCTAGGTTATGTCTTTCCTTGTCATGATAAAGGCTCAGGAAGAAAACAGGGTACAAACCTATCTATGAGGATCCTTCTAGGGAGCTTTTTAAAGAAACATTGCCTCTAGAGGAAATCTGGTGAGATGGGGAAGAAATGTGTCTGAAGTCCTTATGGATAGCTGCAGAGACTGAAGAATCTGACCTCTTCTTTGTGCTCTGCCTGACGTCCCACTTTCTCATTGTCTCTGGTTTAATTCTTTCTCCCTGCTACTTTTCTGTCAGGGTGGGTGGGACTGGAAACTGCATTAGAGGCTGTGCTCATTTCCTTGTGAATAACCTGCTGGGATGCTCCGCAGGTCACGAGGGCTCCTGCTGCAGAGACTGGCTACTTCCCATATTCACCTAACTTGACACTGGTGGGATTTCTTCTGGCTTAAATAATTTGCTTGTTATGCTGCTTTGGGGTAATACCACGCAATTTACTCTCATTTTCTTCACCACAGAGGTGATCAGAGAGAATAAACATCTAAAACATTTTGTTTGCTAGCTTTCAGAAGTGTAATTTGTTGCTCTGCCAGCTACAGAAAATGGAAACTATAATACAAAAGAGGTTACTATTTGTCTCAAATAAGCATTTAACTTAGCTTTAATGAGCTAGTTACTGTATATTAATTAAATCTAAATAGCTCATTGAGAGGCTGTTTCTGAGATTTTTCCTTACCATCTGGTTAGCTTGTTTTAAATAACAAAAGCAATAAGTACTTAATTACGTTCCTATTAATATATTTCAATTTCTGAATCTTCTGAGTTTTTTAAGGGGCATTTCTCAAGGTATAGTGAAAGAATAGAGATTTTGTCATCTAAGAGTAATTACTTGCATTAACAGCTTTGCTTCAGAGTGCTGTTGTAGCCTGTCTTTGGAACTGTGTCATGCAGACAAGAACAAAATGTCAGCATTTTGCACGAGTCGTGGCAGCCTTAGAATGAAAAACGGAGACCTAGCAAGTATCTCCCGAAGCAGATTTCACACTTCTTTCTCCTGATGCTTCTGCTCAGTAAAACTACGTCTGCCTTGCAAGGTTACAACCTGTGAATTTCCCTGTCTCACCAAGCTCTACAGTAGTGACATATTAAAATAGGATCGTTCTGGAGACGGCGTAGACTAACTGCCCTTTTCAACCATTGCCAACTCCTTGTGTTCCTGCTACAATTCACCTATCTACTGCCACTGCTGTCACCTCTCTCTAGACATGGGACATCTAGGTGTCCCAGCATGCAGAAAAAAACAGGACCCCCACAATAGAAGGAAATATTTTTCGTTTCAAATTAGGTGATAGAAAGTGCAGCTTGTAAGCAAATAACTGGCATTATCACGCTGTTTAGAGAAATGTTCTCAGCTGTATGTTTAGTGCTCTATGAAGTCTATTGAAAAAGGAATTTTTTTTCTGTATTTGTTGAAAAGGAAAAGTCTTCTTGAAGGCATGCTGCTGCTTTTGTCACAGCAGTGATCTGGTTGACATTAGATATGGGTAACCGGCATTTCCACAAAATCATCTTTTCAGCTTGCATTTAAACACTATTAGCCACATCAACTCTCACTAAGTGACATGCTAAGTGACTGAAAGAAAATGAATGCCAGCTGTATCTGACAAACAGGAAAAATGCCATTACCTGTCCTTCAGGGCGACCTTGGTCTGTAACCACAGATATTATGGTCAAGCGTCCACCAGCTTTACAGGGAATGCCACAAATGACAAAAGATACATGTTGTCCCTAGAGGACATTTTATTCCCTGCTCAAGCCATGAGGGTGCCAGAGGCAATGCTCAGAGTTGATGTGCAAGCTGCTGCTTACTGTGGCCAAGTGCGAGCCGAGTACAGTTTTTGTGACAACTGCCACTTTTCATTAGTGAAGAGATGATGGTAACACGGCACCTAAAGGAATTTGCCTTTTATACTGTTCAGGAAGTAATGTAGGAAGAAAAAGTGAGACAATTTCCTAGAGACTGCAGGACTATGGCTGGCCAAAGAGGAGGTATTTCCAATTGCAAGGGGTGCTTTCCAATTGCAAGACTGGGGTGTTGTGTTAGGTTTGGTTCACAGTGGATCTAATTTGTTTGTTATTTACCTGTGCTGCTCATAAGATTTATTTGGATTTGGAGAGTTGTAGTTTCAGTGTCATTTATTAAGAGTCAAAACCTCACAAAAGTCAACAGGCAGCTCCATAATGTTTAGATATTTTATCAGCCAGGAAGAAACTTCAGATAAGAGCAGGCAGAAAATAGTGAAAGCCCTCAAAACCCACCATCACTTAGCAATTGGATAATGATATAATTACAGATTCAACGGCAGAATGCTTAACAGCCAGCGTGATTGTCTCATAAAGTCTCCACACAGGGGGCTCTGCAGAATAGAATGTGCCTTCTCAAACCCATTTGAATACCCTTCTTTGCTTTTCATTTTCTTGTGTTCAGAAATAGATCCATTTTGGTACAAACGGAAGACACTAGCACCAGTTTCTTAATGCACAATTTGAATAATCATGAGTTAATACCAGATTCACGAGCTACAGCTTGAATATCATTGTAAGGAAGTAACAGTGATGAAAATAATGTATTAACTGCAAAGGTGCCAGCACATGTAACACAGGAATAAACTTCGTAGTGAAAAAAACATAATGTAAACCACCAAACTAATTTATATTTTTCATCTTCTTTGCCCTGCTCTTTCTCATTTTTTCCCCCTGAGCATTGTTTCTTTTCTGCCTCATGATCCCTATTTTCAGAATGCTAAAGGCAGCAGAACTATTGCAGTTAGAGCAAAGTAGCAAACCATCTATCAAGTAATCTTATCCTATCCAGGCATCCTAAAATTCTTTCTTCTGCCTGACCTCCCACTCTTCTTCCTTTTATGAGGGGAACAGAAAGCACCAGAGCTCTCACTTCAGTTGCACCAGTTCCCTCTACTCTACCCATTAGTTTCAGGAGATTCTTCTAAATGTCCACCAATGAATCAGACTTGTCGACTTTTCTTTAACCTCGGTTATGCAGCTGTCACTTATACTGTAATTGCAAAGACTTCAAACTGAAGAGAAGACAGGGAAGCAACTGCAAAGGTGCTTCTTACCAGGGCAAGAAAAAGGTATGTTTTTACTTCAAATTAAACTAACCAAGCGAGTATGCAAATGCTAGGTCAAGTTGAGGAGAGGGCATGGACAGTAAGGAAACTTCTCTAACTCCTATAAATCAGTCACAAAACCAGATGGATGACCTATTTGAGCACTCGATCTGCTGATAAATTTTAGGGTAGGTTAGATGGGCAGAAACAAGAAAGGAGGTTAGGAAATTTTCCCATGGGAACTTGCTGAGGGGCCATGCCTCTGAGGACTGGTGCAAAGCAAAGTGGTCCTTATGTTGTTTCTATTTAAGATCATGCTAGCTTTTGCCCTGATTCATCAGTTTCCGAGGGCTAAGATTGCTTATTGTGCCCTGTTCTTGGACCTGTGTTTTGCTGAGCTCAGTATGATTGCAGCTGGGAATTGGGATCAATATTTTTAGGTCACAGCAGCCCAGAAAAAAGTTCTTTTTTAAATTATTATTATTATTACAGATTTTTTTTTTTAAATTTCAGATGCTGCTAGTTCCTATTAAACTGCAGCTCAGAAGCCTGTATTTCCCTGCAGCCACTATTGCCCATGGAGAGCATGTAGAGCTCAGAGCAGCAACTAGCAGTGTTTGTTTCCTGTGCATTGCCCTAAGGGAGGGCAATGCTGGTATACCTCCTATCTTCCTAGGAAATTATTTTCCCTGCAGCACAAAGGAGCTGTGCTGGAGATGGGAAGTGTAATTTGTAGCCCGCTGAGCCATCTTCACTCAATCTTGCACTAGACATGGAGTTGTATGTGCAAGTTCACAACTTTTTGAAATGGAGAGATAGGTAAGATAAGTGACTAGTTCTTAGAAGAACTCAGCAGATATGTGCCATATATGCCTACGTGGACTGAAATGTGTCAGAGCTAGAAAGAGTATAAGAGGGAGAATGAGCATGAGCAAACAAAACTATCCTTGCAATCAAGCCCCTTGATTACTTTACAGACACTTCAGTGGCAGCCCTGTAAATCAAGAAATGCTGGGTGGTCAGCAGCGAGACCTTAAAGTAGGGAATTTAAGTGATTGTACGGTCCCCAAAACACTAATTATTAGATAGATCACCCAAGCCCTTGACTTAAGAATTTGTACGCTCTTGACTTAAGAAAGCGCTGTTGTGCAGCATGGCCTGCAAGGGAGTCTTCTTGTGGTAGTAATAAAGTAAGAAAACCCAAGACCCATAGACAGTTAAATCAGAATGGACTGAAGAAATTTACGTGTTTATCAAAGACTATCATCCAAATGTGGCAAAATCCTTCATGGGAAAAGCCTAAGACTGTAAGGAAAGGGGTCTTGTGTGAGCAGGTAGTTTTTCATAGGCTCTGGTTTCCCCTCCCTCCCCCAGAGGTTGTGGATGCCTGTAGCCTTGAAGCTCTGGGCTGCTGGTTGATCTAGACTCCTCAGTTTTCTCTTGGTCATAGTCAATACGTAGCCACTGTGGTCACCTCAGTAGGCTCAGAAAACTTATGAGGCACCTCTGGTGTGCTTCAGCACACCCAGATTCATTATTCAGATAAGCCTGTGGCGGAGATGAACCAAAATACCTCAAGGAGCAAGAACCGTGAGACTTTAAGACTAAATGCTCAAAAGACAACTATAGAGGGATGAACTCAGAAGGCAGAAGGTGACATGGGTGTAAAAGAATCTTAAAAAATTCCGCATGGAGAAAAAGCAGAGATAAGAAATCCTACCACGCATTACCCATTTTTAATGGGGGAAATCTTTAGCTGAGGTCTGAGGTATCCTGAAAGGGAGCAGTAAGATAATTATGTTAGGTGACTTTTAGCAGTCATAATCAATAATTCCTTTATATAACACTGCTGTGAAACTCACAGTACAATATTGAACTACTCCTGCCATCAGGATTAATAAAAAAACCACTTACAACGGACCTTCCTGGCTGGAGCGCCTTAATTGTAGTCCATTTAAAAATCTATTTAAACACCCTAACAGAGTCCTTAGTTCTAATTTAAAGACCTTCTTTGCTGGTCTGAGTACTTCTCACTGCCACATGCCAAAGGCATTTTTCACTTGCCTAGGTGATAATATGCCTATCTTGACATAAATGTTCACTCACACAGTGAATCGCTTGGCACTTGGATATTTTTTTCTAGATTACTGTCAAGTGAGCTAGCTTGAAGGGGCAACAGGTTATTTTCAACAGCTGGCATGCTCTGGCAATAAATAAATTGTCCTGTTTTATTTACATATTTTCACTTTGTCGTCCTTTTACTGACTTACACATGATGGATTTTATTTAAAGCTTCTAGAGGTATTAATACCAAATAAAAAAGAATGTGCTGCTGTAAAGATAGATAGAAGAGCTATATTACAATACTGTGAAACGTGCTTTATTCTATTGAGCATATATGAATGAGAATTGAATACAGCAAGGGGGGGGAAGAGAGAGAGGGGCATCTCTCTCTCTGTCTGTACCGGTATATAAAGGCACAGACACATGTATTGCTCTACATATGAAAACACCATTATAACAAAAATAAGGCTTTGAAGTACCATATGTTTTTCTCTGAATTAGAAAAAAAACATGACTACTTTTTTTGCAATGGGAATATTTGAAAAATGAGATGGAAATTCCTTGGAAGAGCATATCTGAGTCTAGATAAACAAGAAGAAAAAATAGTGGGTAGAAGTAAGATGATCATCCCTAGGTGTTAGACATGGTATTTTGTGATATGTGGTTTTGTCCAGGACACTGGCAATTTGTCATGGGTAGCCATTTCTAAAACATTAACCTCCAGGACCTGTGTTCTGCTCACCTAATCCACAGAAATAATTCTACTCCAAAACAAGAGCACTTGCAGTCTGACCTGGCCCTTGAAAGGCTGGACATATTCTTTTCTGCATCTGAAGGTAAAACTGTAAGCATTGCAGTCACAAAGCTGGCAATAAGAACAGTTGCTGTTTGCTTTTTAACACCAGCAACTGCATATAGAGTGTTTGCAATTAAAAGCTGCCCAAAAATTTGCAAATACAATTACAAATTCTGGCTTAGAGAAGCAGCCAGTGCATGCCAGGGACTTGCCATGACACTATTTGATTATAAAGATGCAGTCAGCAAGCGAGCGCAGGACTGAGGTGTCGGGGTGGGGACGGCGCAGGTGAGCTGGGCAGGCAGCAAGTGGAGAAAGAGGAGCATGGCGCCGCTCTCGGGGCGCTGATTTCAAAAAGCTGTGCTGAGCAAAGGTCCGCAACGCCATCACTCTTGGGGATGCCCTCCAGACCCCCTGTAAAGGGAAATCTCTCTGAGCCCGTGGACAGGGATGTTTTGTTTGCTCTCCACCTCCCTATTAAACCTAACACACAGCAATAAGCTGTGGCCTGGATACTGCTCTTTTTTCTCCCTCTTTCCAGAGGACTGCTGGCTGTTTTCCTGCAGCTGCCAACGGTTGCTGAGCTGACTGGCTCAGCTCCATCTCCTCCGAGTGCACAGGACAGCCTTGAAATCCTCCCACAAAGAGGGTTTTTCAGATGATGTGTGATCATGTCTTTAAAGCAGGGAAAGCAGAGAGCTGGAGGTACAAACTGGACGTTGCTGGATCAGGAAGGATGGCAGCCCCAGATCAGTGGCCATGTTCTCTGCTGCAAGTATGTGGAGCAGAGGAGCCATCTTCAGCTCCCTGCTCTGGAAGCCGGCTGGATGCCAATTCAGCGTCTGGCATAATTTAAATTATCCTGGGGCCCAGAAAGTACAGCAACTAGGGCTAGGTGCACATACTACATATGCACTAGCCAGCCAGTCGTTGGCAGAGCACTGCTGCAGCTATACCCCCAGCACACACCTTACCCCAGCACTAGAGAGACGTGATGTGTAAAAGCCAGGTAGTCTTGCTTTAGCCTGCTCATGTGCTCTATTGGACTTCCCAGCAGGGATGCACCGCCCGAGCGGGTCGAAGTGGCTGAGGAGTTTGTGCTCCGAGCTTCTGGCCTTCTGCGCCATGGGAGAGCTGAGGCAGGGTGAGCAGAAACCTGAAATGCACCACATCCAAAGGAGAAGCTGCCAAACGTACACCTGTGCTTCTAGTGAGGAAAAAGAAAAGGAAACTTTCAGAAGAGGAAAACATTTGGTATTCAAAGACCAACAGCCTGCTAAGCAAATCTCTCTGCACTTTTCATTTAGCTTAATGACAGCTAGGAAAGGCTGGCAAGCTTCTTTCTTCAACTTCCTGAAGCATTACGCTAGCATGTGGGAGTATTGGCTCTGGCAGGCATTGTGTGCTCTTTCATTTGTGAGTGAAAGAGGCTGTCTGCATTTCGAGGAATTACAGTGAAAACTATACTCAATTTGTGGCAGAATAATAAGGCGATCTATTGTACTGCTTTTGGAAGTGGAAAATGAGCTCTGCTCTAGGTGTATAATTTTCTGTCACGGAAGCAACAGAAGTATCAGTAACTTACAGATGCTCACACGTGCTGTGCCCCACGCACGGGGTGTTTGCTTGCTCATGTGTGAGCACACATATATACCCGTACTGGGAGGGGGAGAATTCAGCTCTGGCATCATGGCCTTTAGGTGTGCACGTCTCCAGCCTCTGAATCAGAGGTTCCCATGAGGCATCAAAGTTCATGGTGAAGAGTTTATTTTGAAAGCTCGAGGAATATTCCTCCACCCAAATTTCAGTTATGGGAACCTCAAAAAACTACAATTTTTTTCATGGAAATAAAACAAACAAAAAGGTGTCTGAGTAATCACATTATAAACAGCTGGAAGTTTTAATGTCTGTGACACAGTCCTCCAAGCCTGTGCTCTACGTATTTCCCTCTGGAGACTAGGAGGTGTCATTGATCAGGCAGTGGTGCTTCCAAAGCAGTCAGTCCAACTTGAGCAGAAAAATGCAGAAATGTTTTTGCTATAACAAGTTATGGGAAGGAATGGGAGAAGATACTCCTTTAAACAATAGGAAGTGACACAAATTTTCTGTAACAAAGGGAAGAAAATATATTTCAGGGATGCAGACAAAAGGTGTGTAGTTGGCAACATTTGAATGTTTTTTTTCTTTAAATACATCCATCCACCAAGTTTGACTAATGACTCTGATCTATAGAAAGAGCTGCAGGACTGTGCTCAGAACCAGTTGTGTTATTTCTGTGCCTACAGAGTGATCACACGTTTTTGGTCAAAGTGATGCTCAGTCTAGAAAATGGTAAAAGAGGGAGATGGGGAAGCAAATGAATAAAGAGCCAATGTAAAAACTGTGTGAAAATAATGTTTATGTCTTCCCTGTGACATAAGGTAATGGCTCTGCCTGATGTAATGGGGTACAAGCTGTCTTCTTAAATTTAAAGGATCAGAACAGCAAAAGGAAAAAAATAAATCACAGTATCAATACCTAGCGTATTTCTCTTCCTGTTAAATATTTGATGAAACAGGTATATAAATTACTGAGAACCAGAAGTCTCCAACCCAATATTCAAAAGGCCAAATGAATTACATTTTCTGATTTGCACCAAACCATATGTTCATCATAATCTTCCACAGTCACTGCTGACTCAGAAGGGTCAAACTCGAGTCAGTAGTGGTTTGTCAATGCAAATAAAGCAAAACATGCTGGGCTGTTGTATTGGGTTTGTGTGGCAAGGTTTTGGTAGCGGGGGGGGTACAGGGGTGGCTTCTGTGAGAAGCTGCTAGAAGCTTCCCCTGTGTCCAATAGAACCAATGCCAGCCNCTGCAGCCCATGGTGAAGACCATGGTGAGGCAGGCTGTCCCCCCTGCAGCCCATGGAGGTCCACGGTGGAGCAGATATCCACCTGCAGCCCATGGAGGACCCCACACCGGAGCAGGTGGATGTGCCTGAAGGAGGCTGTGACCCCACGGGAAGCCCACGCTGCAGCAGGCTCCTGGCAGGACCTGTGGACCTGTGGAGAGAGGAGCCCACGCTGGAGCAGGTTTGCTGGCACCACTTGTGACCCTGTGGGGGACCCACGCTGGAGCAGTCTGCTCCTGAAGGACTGCACCCCATGGAAGGGACCCACACTGGAGCAGTTCATGAAGAACTGCAGCCCATGGGAAGGACCCACGTTGGAGAAGTTCATGGAGTCTCCTGTGGGAAGGACGCCATGCTGGAGCAGGGGAAGAGTGTGAGGAGTCCTCCCCCTGAGGAGGAAGGAGCGGCAGAGACAATGTGTGATGAACTGACTGCAGCCCCCATTCCCCGTCCCCCTGCGCCGCTCAGGGGGAGGAAGGAGAGAAAATCGGGAGTGAAGTTGAGCCCGGGAAGAAGGGAGGGGTGGGAGGAAGGTGTTTTAAGATTTGGTTTTATTTCTCATTACCCTACTCAGTTTTGATTGATAATAAATTAAACTGATTTTCCCCAAGTCGAGTCTGTTTTGCCTGTGACGGTAATTGCTGAGTGATCTCCCTGTCCTTATCTCGACCCACGAGTTTTTTTGTTATATTTTCTCTCCCCTGTCCAGCTGAGAAGGGGAGTGATAGAGCGGCTTTGGTGGACACTTGGCATCCAGCCAGGGTCAACCAACCACAGCTGTGTAAGGAGAAGCATGGCCAGCAGACAAAGAGAAGTTACTGTTTGCCTTTCTCTGGTACTGTCGAGGCTGTACTGGAAGGTTGTCCAATTCTGGGCTTCCAGTTAAAAAGGGACATTGAGAAATGAGACAGGGTCCAGACAGGGTGTGCAGAGAGGGACCAGGATGTCAGGGACCTCAGGCTCACGACCTGTAAGGAGACAGTAGGGAGCTGGGCTGGCTTAGCGTGAAGAAGAGGAAGCTAAGAAGTCATCTGATAGTAGCCTGCACCTGTCTGAATGATAAAGATGACAAAGCCAAACTTTACTCAGTCGTAGCAGATCATACAAAAACAAGCTACAGCCACAGACTGTGGATTTGGTTCTTCAATGACTGGGCCTAATAAAATCTTTTTCACTAGTGTGTTGGTGGAAGATTTAAAAAGTCAGCTAGATCTAGCCTTGGCTGACCTGATTTAGTGTTGGTGATAGCACTGAGTCTTCTGCAGGTTGTATCTGTAATAAATGAGAAATGAAAAAATCCCTCTGACATGGGCTCTGCTGCTCACTGGGAACACCTAAGGCTGTACTGCTGTTTGTGTCATATACCCTCATGGAGCGGGGAAAGGAGCCACACAGAGTTTCCGTCATAGGTTCATTATAATGTGTAAGCCCATTAAAGCCATCAGGGACACGGATTTCTGATTTAAGCTTTCAAATCCAACAAGTAGTGAAAAATCCTGTCAGAGGACATATGTTGGCTTTAGTTTGCCAACCTTCTTGCCTAGTTCATATACATAACGCATTTACCAAAATACCATTAATGGGCATCTTTTTTTTCAAAGAGACAAATACAAAGCAGTTCCCCTGAATTTCAGCAAAAGTAAGGGAAGCATGCAGTGAGAAATCCTAAGTGAACTAATCCTGTTTCTGAGGTGCTGATGGCAGAAGATGTCTTGCTTGACTCTCACTGACGATAATAAACTTTAAAAAGATTATTAAATAATTTATTTGATGTGTTCTGTGCTATCATGTTACATGGTGAGAATTGTTTGTAATTGCTTGCAAGCTGACTGAGCTGCTGAATTTGCAATGAGCACCCATTTATAATTTACAATAGTGAAAAAGAAAAAAGACTAACTTTGCATTAGTTTTCCCTATTTGTATTACATAGGTTCACTGAGACCTAATTAAAACTCTATTTGATTAGAAAGCAAGAAACTGAACAGGAGTTTGCAAGATTTTGGTGGATATAGTCCAATATTTCTTAAACAGCTACATTATGGATTTCAATGGGACATTAATTATGTAGGAAAATTAACTTCCAGAAGTAATTAACATAATCACTTTTTGAAAAATTTAACCAGAAGTCTAATCATTAAATTACTTCATACAACCTACTCAGGGATTGATGAAGACCAGGGAACTGAATGACTTGAGGGGTCCCCTCCCAGTTCTGCCTTACTGAGGGCTGACATTGAAATCAGTGAAGTATATGAAGGAACACCTTCTGCCTGGTTATTGTAGGTGTTTTGTCTCCTTTTTTCTACTGACTTAGAGACTCTTGGCAGTCACAGTCCTATTAAATAGCAGGAGGCTGAAATTGGCCTACAATTAAACTACATCGTAGGCTGTCTTAATGTGGTCAGAGATGGTTATGTGAATCCCAGCTCTATTTACATAAATTTTAACTTGGCTACTTTTTTGGGACAAAAAGACATGCCTAGTCATCAGAGTTTTAAAAAACAAGGCACACACAATATCTTGCCCTCATCCTGTACCTTTGCATTTTCTGATATAAAATGGAGGTCTTCTGTGGGAGGAATTGCAGCAGTGCCAAACTGTTGGATCTATCTCCTCTGCTTTTCTCCTACCACCATGGTACTAGAGGACTGGGGGAAATAGGTGGTGGTGTCAGGGTTGCAGCAGCTCCTGTGTCATCTTGCGTTCCTCTAGTGTAAAAAGAAACTAGTCAAAGCAAAGGAGTGTCACAGACTAGCAGCTTTTTATTTAATAAGTCTCCAGCTCTGGTGGTAGATTTTTAGGGACTCTCACAGATGTGGGGTTGCTCTATGTAGTAATTTTACTTATAAACCATGTCACGCATAGTCACTGTATATCTGTGTTATGTTTCTTGTTTAAATGCACTTACTGAGTTGAATATGGGGAAAAAAAAACACAAGCACAACAGCAAGGCAATAGCTTCAGGTGAGTCACCTCCCAAAAACCGTGTTGGGAGAGGTGGAAAGATACTGGATTTGCTAAAAATAAAGAGGCCACTCAGGAGCTCTGGCTGTTTACAGTGGTTTTCTGGATAAGGCTGGAAGCCTGAAAGTGCACAGCCTCCAACTGGGTGTAGGTAGCTCCGGGATGAGGACATCCAGAGCTGGGTGTGGAGCTGCCAGCGAGCTGCTTGTGGGGGAATCAAATGGAGACGAGTTGGAGAGGAGCACCAGAGGCAGCTGGCTCCAACCCTCTTTGAGAGGGGAGCAAACCATGGGACAGGCAGGTTTCTGTGGAGAAGTAGTTCTAGTCACCTCCCAGAAATTGGGAGGAATGGTCAGATGGCTTTCTGGCCATATCTGGAGCCAAAAGTGTATTATGGGGGGCAGGGATTGTATTATACGAACAACACTAAATAACTCACAAACTTGAACATCCACCTTCCGTGTGACTCTTTAGATCTAAAACCTTGTTATCAAGGTAGAAAAGCCTGAATACACAGGTTTCCTATTTTGTGTATTTTGTTAGCAAGAATCAAATGAGCAAATAACATAAATTAAATTTACAAAGCAAGATAAAATTCAGTGGATTAATATCATAACACAAAAAGAAGTTAATTAGCAAACTGCTTAAGCTGACCTGATTAAACTAACCCTTTTTAATATGTTCCATACCATAAACTGGAAAAGCAGAGGTCATGTTTACTTATCAGCCCATCAGACCCAGCATTAACTTAACTTGCTCACAATGATGGTATCAGAATGTTTGTATTCTGGCAGGTACTCTGTGTGTGTGTGTATATATATATGTATATATATAGTCTAATCCCTTGTGGAGTCAATATTAAGATTACAGTGTTGATGGTATATAATGCAGAGTGCTCATCCCCTAAGTTGTCAAAGAAAAGTCAGTGTTTCATGACTGAGCACAACATAAGGATACATAAAATATTCTGATGCAGCTCAAGGTGACAAAGGTTCCCATATCTAACTGGCGAGGAAGAATATACACACAAATAGCAATTTCACAACTGCAGCACTGTCTGTGGTCTGTAAGATTTGTCCACTTGTGAGTTTTTAGACAATGAAATTATGACAGGGAGCGTTGCCCAAGGAGCCCTAATGAATTCACGGTGTTGTCCTAGAATTTAGGGCTACTGAGTTTTTCAAATAATATTGTGGTATACTGAATGTGAAAGGCTTCACTTATGGGCATATAGTGTCTTGCCCAGTGCGAAGTCTTTAGTCATGTCAGTCATTACAAGGAGTTGGCAAAACCATTCACTTGAAACTGGCTTGTGGGTGCAAGATGGGCCTTTGATTAAGCACAGTTTCTTCAATGATGTATAGAGAAAAGTAAGGGATTATGAGGGTCAAAACTAGAACACCCAGATATTGTTAGCCAGTAGAAATATTTCATAGAGTCATAGAATCATAGAATGCTTTGGGTT
>VYZW01001261.1:57756-68407 GCA_013401315.1 Balaeniceps rex | reverse complement strand
TTTGTGTGTGCATCTCAGCTGTGTTTTTCTCTATGGCATTTGGTATCTTAATCTGTAAGATTTTTCCAAAATCTATCTGTTGCATTCTGAGTAGAAAGCCTGTATAAAACAAAAGAAAGAATTCTTACTCCTTTGCGATTGCAATCCCCACATAACAGTCTTTTACAGATATAAAATGTGGCTGTCAAAAGGAAAGTTGTACATTAATGTTTGTGTATACTGTGGCCAAAACAAACAAACAAAAAAAGACTGAAATCTCAGCAAGAGGTGTTTCAGTTGATTATAAAGGCATTAGTTATAAAGCATTCTAGCAAGAAGCAACTTCAGATGGATTGCAATATTCTCGTTTCTGGATTTCATTAGGAGCAGACTGTATAAATATCTAAAATAATTCTTTAGGCAAGCAGGGCCTCCCTTGGGGAAAGAATATAGGCTAGGCAACCTCTTGAGGCCTTTGCAGCTGCATTTTAAATGATCTTTTGGTTTTGCGCTTAGCTGCAATGAAAAACTAGAGAGCATGTCTATCAGGACATGGATTTCGTTGAGAGAAAATTGAAGAAAATCAGGACACAGGCTACACAGCTTCAAAACAGAGCCAGCTGAATTACTTGTTATTGATACATGACTCAAGATGCACAATAATAATTTTGGAGGATCATTACAGCTCGAAAATTCATGTTTATATGAGCTACCAAACTCATGTTATTATTCCTCCGTTAGTCTCTTCAATTACTTAACAGCACAGAACAAATAAATTGGCTCTTTTTAGACTACTTGGAAGNAAAATAGACAGACAGGCAGGCAGATGAATAGATCTGCTACTCCTTGATTGTTTCAGATGCCAAGATTGCAAGTCTAACAGAGTGACTGATTGATTATCTTCCTCCTAGATACTTAATGGTTATAATAATAGCTGGGGTCAATCTGCCAGTGGTTGCTCATGAAAAGTAATTAATCTGGTTCATACCCTTACCCAGGGGAAAATAAATTATGTATATGTCTTCCTTTGGTTGTCCTTTGCAGGGAGAATTTCCCAGCTTCTAAAGCACTCTCAATCTAGATACCGAGTAAGGGTNTGCTCTTTGGCCACCCTTACACTGAGGACTGCCTTATTCCACAAAAGGCATTTTTGAAGACAAAAGGTCTAACAGGAGTAACAGAAGAAAGGTGTAGAAAGGGTCCCTTCTGAGCAGACCTCCATCCACTTGATTAATGGGTAGAGAGATGATTTATGCAACATATTAACACAAACAGCTGTTGGCAATGATATTTATTAGTGACTGCATCTGTAATAAAGTCCTGATCACAATGAAAAATAAAGTACTTATCTTTAATATGTAAAATATTCTGGAGATGGAAAGAGAGAGACCACCTCTCCTATGTTGAGTTTCTGTTGTGCTTCTTTGATTCAGCTGTCCCTGATTCAGCTCATCTGAATGCTAATTGCTTTCATTTTCATCCAACTTCCACTCTACATGAGAGGAAATGATACTGGGCTGACCCATCAGGGAAAGGAAACTGCTGATGCTCAACTGGTTTGAACAGTTCTACATTGCTACCAGCTGAGAAAGTCTTACAAAGCAGTGACTATTAGATGATAGATAGATATTGCTACCTAGAAGATATGAATAGGTAGAAAAATAGACAGACAGGCAGGCAGATGAATAGATCTGCTACTCCTTGATTGTTTCAGATGCCAAGATTGCAAGTCTAACAGAGTGACTGATTGATTATCTTCCTNGATACCGAGTAAGGGGTTCTTTATTAAGAGAAATAGAAATTTAAGGTCTGTGAAAGCTCAGAAGTAAAATGTCAATCAACTGAAGGTGAAACCAATTAATAAACTTGAAGTCATCTGTTCATGCCTGCATTCATACTCTGGCACTTAGAAGGAATCAGATTCTCTGTGTGTGCCACTCTCATGCACTACAAACTGCACATGTGGATGAACAATAATTTTTGCAAAAAACACCTTCTTGTTTTGGGCAGACAGATGAAGCTGGATTCATCTTATCTAAAAACAAAATGTCTTTTGCCCTGAAGTGGTCAGGCAGTTGGACTAGATGATCATTGTAGGTCCCTTCCAATGTCGAATTTCTATTCTATTCTATTCTATTCCATTCCATTCCATTCCATTCCATTCCATTCCATTCTACTTTTCAAGTTAAATTTGTAGGCAGTCAATGGAGACACACAGACACTTCCAAATGTCCGCTCAATCTCCCTTAAGGTGTGACTAACAGAGGTTAGAGGAATTAGAGGTGGGAAACTCTGGATTTCATTTCATTGGATTTCATTTTATTGACTATAGAGATGGTCTACACAACCAGCTTAGATTTGATTTCTAACCTCTGAACAGCTAATAGAAGGTAAAAGGACTTCACCTGCTTACTTGTTTTGTTTGGACTAATTTATTTTCATCACTCACTAAGTCTTCTTTTGTCTCTATGAAGGCTTCTTGCACATACTACACCTGTCCCCATTTTCCACAGCCTCCCCTGAGGCATTTCCATTGCCTCCCCTGAGGCAATGTCTGAAGCTACAATGGAATCTAAAGTGAGAATTTTAAGTTTGCCCACAGCAATTAGCCATGTAGGTTTAATTGCCATGTAGTCAGAGTTATGCATCAAAATCTGTTAAGCACCTTTGAAAAATCCTTCCACATATGCAGTAATGTACACAAAAACTTTCTTCTGCTTTCAGGCCTTCTGTCATCTAAGAGGACCAAACACCTCAGTGATGCTCTATGGGGCCATGAATTTTGATTAATTCTTCTCCAATTTGCATACCTAATTAAACAACTTGCCTTCATTGTCTGAGCACTGTCATCAGTGTTTGGGATTATGTTCAGTTCCCTTTAGAGAGCTGCATTTTCTTTGCATAAATTAAATTTTAAAAGAAAGAAAAGAAGAAGCTGCTTCTTCAACTTCTGCTATTCTCATTCTTTCAGTCTTTGTTTTTCCTGAGACTCTGAAA
Source organism: Balaeniceps rex (assembly GCA_013401315.1). Taxonomy (NCBI): domain Eukaryota; kingdom Metazoa; phylum Chordata; class Aves; order Pelecaniformes; family Balaenicipitidae; genus Balaeniceps; species Balaeniceps rex. The sequence continues at coordinate 65,431 of VYZW01001261.1, read as the reverse complement.
TGCTTGAAGTCTTCATGCTTTCATTTCCATTCTCTTGAGAAGACACTACAGTGAGAGACTAGAATGAAGTCTTGCCTGTGGCTTCCAAACTCCAGACAGCCACTAAAAATAACTTTTTTTTTTTCTCAACTGCCACACCAAAACTATGTTGCCATGGTAGCAACAATGTCAGTGGATAAATGCTATGATCAGTCTTCATGGATCACATTCAACTCGGCTGGGAGAGCCTTGCCTTATCATATAGCATGGTTGGAGGTTAAAAACATCTACTTTGTCAATCAGCAAGGGTCAGTAATCTCAGCAGTCCCAGTCAGTAATCTCAGTCTCTCTTAGGGCACCGTTTTCAAAAACAACCAGGACACCAAGTAAAACCTAACACCTAAATTAGTGAACAATAATGATAATTCTACCTAAGCTTCAAGCTGAAGTCAGTATGATCCACAGAATAAGTTATCACACAATCCGGCAGCTCAAGAAACTTGTGCACTAATCCTTCACCTTCCATCAAATTTTTACCCTACTGGGCCTCTAGCGGATGGTTCAGAAGGACACAGGTCTCCTGTAGGACCCATATCATATCTGCCACCTTGAGTAATCCAAGGCATCTCAAACGACACAAGAGTACTGTGCATGGACAACTAGATCAAGTCCTTTTTATTAATATTCCCAATATTAGTGGTGGGGTTTAGCTTTAAATACAGGCACTTAACTATAAATGTCTATGGTATATGTTAGTCGTAATTCCTGAGTCAGCTGCCTGTACACATGAAGAATTTTTTAGATCTGTTTTAAGATGTCAGTTGTCTGACCTGGATCCCATCTGTCGGTCCCAAATAACTGTCCTGGAAACCCTAAAGTAACTCATATGATGAGCATCTCATACAATGTTCATCATAATAGACGACTATGGGCAACTGAATAACATCTTAAGACACTACCTAATTAGCTCCCCCTATGAGATACACCTCCACTTGCCCTTTTTGTCAGAAGGCCATACGTTTCATGCAGCTCCTAAGTTATATTTGTCAGCATCACGTAGGTGTATAAGATATTTCAGGACATCTCAAACAGCAGTAGGCATTTGTGAACAATTGAATCTAGCTGGTTTTTACAAGGTTAGGTTTAGTAGATACCAGTCCCATCTCTAGATAATATCTAACACCTACACGCTTTTGTGAAGCTAGATGTAAGTGCTAATAAAAGCATATTATTATGAATTAATTAGTAAGAAGAAAATTCTCTGCAGGTCTGGAATGCAGGACAAAATTTGTCTCCTTTAACATAACATCAAAAAGCTGCTGTCTTAGTCTGACATAGGTGTCCTCTTGGCTGCCTTCATAGATTTTGAGAGAGAGAGGCATCATCAGAGGACTATTTGTTTCATTTCAGGATACTACACCTAAGGTCACGAATACTGCTCTCTGAAAGATGCCTACTTCTCTCCATCACATATCTTGGGAGCCCTGTTTGACTACTGGAGATTTAGAAGTCTGGTTTTAAGCTAAGGAAGTCCTACCCAAAGTATTTGAATTGCATATGGAAATTATTTGACTATGGGTCAATACCATTCCTACTTGAAATATATAGGAAAGCTAGTATGAAAAAAGCTTGCCCTAAGGCAAGTTCAGTGTAGAGCATAACAGAAACCATACAGCTGCAAATCTGACACTTTTTCATGTCTTATTTTGAAACTGAACTCCTGAAGAAATAATAAAGCAGACCATAACGTTTTGTTTGTTTGTTTATGTTTTTTATGTAAAACTTGGCTCATGAACATTGACCAAGCAGAGTTATTTAGAAAAGCAGATAGGAAAGATCAGTTCTAGAGGACCATATTGCAGATCTATTTAATATTTTTAGTTTGCTCTCTGGAAAAAATCAGAACATGCAGCAGCAGGGTTCTCCTCTTCAAAGCCCTAACATTTGAGAACTGAGAGGAATAAACATTTCACCTATTGAAAGTGTCCAGGGGTGTCTCCTGAGTCACCTTCGGCGGACTGTGAAGAAAGCAGCATAGCAAACAAGAGGGGCAATTGAACAGGCTTTGACACTTTTCAGCAAGTTCAGTTTGTTTCACCTGCTACTGAGTGATTGCCCTGACTTTCTGTGTAATGTGTAGGATCTGTCCCTTCTGGGTTTCTTTGTGGGCAGCTCCACTTACCATCTTTTTTCACCTTCTGCATCTGCAATGTCTCACAGAGCACCTCTGCTCTTCATTCTGTTTCTCCTTTAACTTTTCTTCTCATTCTCGGTGTCCTACATGCCTTGTTTCTTTAGGAAGCAACATGATATTAGAGAAGATTCAGCCCACTTTCAGCTGAAATTCAGTTTAAAAAAAAGCATGCTTACAAGTATGGGCAACAGAGACAGAATTCAACTTTGATTCTTGAATCGCGTTTCATATGCTGTAATTTAGACAAAGTTAGGTAGTTAAAATTAAACTTCTAAATTAGACATAGAACACTTTTAAAGCCATTGGTGAGTGATATCACACCTGCAGTGTGGTTCATCTCACTGTCTTACATGTTTTGCCGAGGAAAAAATAACCACCCCCTGGTGGTGCCTGTATAGCCTGTTGACTGCATAGGAAGCCCGTGACACACAATTTGGTTTGGATCAGAAGAAACCCAACCATACGGAAGTTTTTCTGATCCAAGACAATTTTTTTTTTTTAAACAATTATTACGAAAGGTTACTGAAGTTTAGCCATTTTAGTTTACTTTTGCCAAAATATTGACAAAAGAATCAGAAAAGGTAACGCGTGAGTCAGAGGGCCTTAGATGATAACTTTTAAACTTTACAATCCTATGAAAGGAAGAATAGCATGTATTTTTCAGCTACTTTATCAGGCTGACTTTTACCAGGAAGAAGTCAAGTTGTACTCTGCTTAGAATCATAGAATCATAGAATCGTTTAGGTTGGAAAAGACCTTTAAAATCATCAAGTCCAACCATTAACTTAGCACTGCCAAGTCCACCACTAAACCATGTCCCCATGTGTACACGTCTTTTAAATACCTCCAGGGATGAGGACTCAACCACTTCCCTGGGCAGCCTGTTCCAATGATTGACAACCCTTTCCGTGAAGAAATTTTTCCTAATACCAAATCTAAACCTCCGCTGGCGCAACTTGAGGCTATTTCGTCTCGTCCTATCACTTGCTACTTGGGAGAAGAGACCAACACCCACCTCACTACAACCTCCTTTCAGGTAGCTGTAGAGACTGATAAGGTCTCCCCTTGAACATCCTTTTCTCCAGACTGAACAACCCCAGTTCCCTCAGCCGATCCTCATAAGACTTTTTCTCTAGACCCTTCACCAGCTTTGTTGCTCTTTTTTGGATGCGTTCCAGCACCTCGATGTCTTTCTTGTAGTGAGGGGCCCAAAACTGAACACAGTATTTGAGGTGCAGCCTCGCCAGTGCTGAGTACAGGGGGACAATCANCCCATCAATGCAGCCTGTCCAGATCCCTCTGTACAGCCTTCTTACCCTCAAGCAGATCAACACTGCCGCCCAACTTGGTGTCATCTGCAAACTTAGAGAGGGTGCACTCGATCCCCTCATCCAGATCATTGATAAAGACATTAAACAGAACTGGCCCCAACACTGAGCCCTGGGGAACACCACTTGTGACCAGCCACCAACTGGATTTAACTCCATTCACCACAGCTCTTTGGACCTAGCCATCCAGCCAGTTTGTTACCCAACAAAGAGCATGCCCTTCCAAGCCATGAGCAGCCAGTTTCTCCAGGAGAATGCTGTGGGAAATGGTGTCAAAGGCTTTACTAAAGTCCAGGTAGACAACATCCACAGCCTTTCCCTCATCCACTAAGCGGGTCACCTTCTCATAGAAGGAGATCAGGTTAGTCAAGCGGGACCTGCCTTTCATAAACCCGTGCTGACTGGGCCTGATCACCTGGTTGTCCTCTATGTGCTGCGTGATGGCACTCAAGGTGATGTGCTCCATAACCTTCCCTGGCACCAGGGTCAGACTGACAGGCCTGTAGTTCCCCAGATCCTCCTTCTGGCCCTTCTTGTAAATGGACGTCACATTTGCTAACTTCCAGTTAACTGGGACCTCCCCAGTTAGCCAGGACTGCTGACAAATGATGGAAAGGGGCTCAGAGAGCACTTCCACCAGCTCCCTCAGTACCCTTGGGTGGATCCCATCTGGCCCCATGGACCTGTGTGTGTCTAAGTGGTGTAGCAGGTTGCTAACCATTTCCCCTTGGATTATGGGTGTTTCATTCTGCTTCTTAGGCTTGATCTCATTTATATTTCATACATCAGCTCAAAGCTCAAACCTGAACCTTAGAGCTTAATTTGTGTGATTTCTGATGCACTTGTACTGAAAATGTGAAGGCAGTTTTCTTCATACTTGGATTTTTTCTAGAGGCTTTGGTGGCTTATATCTCAGACAGAATTTAACTTGATATAAGCACCCTTTGCAGAAGGGAGCTCCTCACGAGCACTAAACATTTCCCTTTGGCCGAGTCTAACCCATGTGTGTCCCCGTCAAAATCCCTCTTGCTCCACTGCTGCAGGAGCCCAATACCTGCTCTCTAGCTGAGCATTTACCACAAAGCAGTTCGTGACTACTCACCGTGTTTGGTTATTTGGGCTGCCCTATTGCACACACCCCTAGCAACAGGCTCTCACATTTTGTTTTTGCCTGGCACATGTCAATTCTTGCAACTCCTTCGCTTACAGGGTAAACACAGACCAGCCACAAAGGCCGTGTATTCCCCTGCTGCCTTTTCCTCCACACGTGTTTACCCAATGTGAAATCACCTACTTGGTGTTTGTCCAATTTTGCTGCTAAAAGCCTTGTTTTTCTCATCAAAAAAGCTTTTCAGCACTCCAAATCACAAAAGCCTGTTAGTGGAGACACATTTTTTACAAGAATCTTTTATCAGACTATATTCATTCCAGTGTTGCCTGTATCGCCTCTTGCTGATGCCACACACTGGCACAGACTCTGGTTACAATCTCTTTATCGAGATATTTCCAGTGGTTACACTTCCCGGAGCTATTTTATAAGTGCTCAGGTAAACAGACATGCAGGGGAACAGTAATTTGGAAGAGGTGGACCTGTATGAATATACAGGAAAAAAAAAATCTCTATATAGGGAAAAACAGCATAGGTACTGAGCAAGGCAATTCTGGGAAAAGTGTGTGTGTGTCTGTGAGTCTGTGTGTCTGTGTGTTTGTGTCTGTGTGCGTTCTGAAATATTTTTACATAGTGTTAAAAAAACCCAAACATTTTTTCCATTGAGGAAAAGGACATTAAGAGTCTAACATTTCTCCAAAAGTCTTCTCCCTGAAGTTATGATGCAGAACAATGTTTTCAAATCGTTTCAATAGTTTAAGAATAGCCTGTTAATTTTCATTATGTCTTAAGCAAAAGTAATATTAAGCAAAAGCCTATTCCGAATGCAAACGCCAAAAAGAAAGTAGGGGAAAAAGAAAAAGGAAAAAAAATAGAGAGAGAAACAAAAAGAACCCAACATTTTAAATGTGAGCTGTGAATTAATCAAATTAAATTATATTCTCCACCGTGTCTCTGGGAGGAAAGAAAATTACTAGTGTTCCAATAGTTGTTACTTTATTAAAAGCCACTCTATTTTTTTTCCAAAGCTTTTAAAGCAGAGACAGACCGAGATTAAAATCCAACCAGTAGTTAAAAGCTACTTTCCTTTTGTTACTGAGCTTCTGAAAGGGCACTCAGGAGAACAGATGCATTAAAAGCTGAGGGATGAGGATAGACAGCACTTGCACCTGGGCACCTGGTTGCTTCAGTGTATTTTGTCCTATGCCCATGCAAATGCCAGAAACAACAAAGCAAATGCCACATGCCAGCAAATTAGGTAAGCACCTGCTTAACTTAAGTACTGAAAAAAAATTTGGGATTTTCTGGGTAGTTCAGTGAGAGAAATCAGGATATAAAAAGGCTTTGGGAGTATTTACCCTGCTAGTAAGCCTACAATTGCACTGGGGACCAACGCTGGGCTAGAACTTCAAGATACCTTCTCCAACACCAGGAGCAGACTACAGAGAGGGCTGGGCTATCACTTTGCTGATCCATGACAAAATCATGGATCCAGCACATGTAGGCATATCTGTTGGAAAAGCCAGAGGAATTGCACCAGGGCAGACAGTTTAGCACATGTCCAGGGGTCTGCATATCCATGCAGGTCTCTGGGAGTCTCCTGAAACATCCTGCGAGGTCCTGACACATCCTAGCACAGGACAGCAAAAGGGTTTGTGAATGCACGAGGTATCCTGTGGATGCTGACTGGTAAGACAATAGTAAAACTGGTCATGCCTGATGAGAACCAGCTTTGAGGTGGTTCTCATCTTCCATCTCATCATTCTTCCAGGGTGGTCTTGCACACCGTAATTTTGTACAGTGTCAGCACAGTGAGCGCAGGCTCACAACTTTTTGCCACTTGTTTGTATGTAGAAGAGCATGCTGAGAGGGATCATCTGGTTAAACATCAGTACACCTACAGCTGATCTAGGTGGGCTTCTTTTATAAGCTATGGAGAACTAACGAAGGGAGTCTGCAATGTAATTCACCTCATCTTAAAACAGAGTATCTAAAATGGATCAGGTAAATAAATCACATCTCAAAATGATCTATTCCTCTCTTTCAACTATAAAGAGAGCCTGGGTTGCCTGGCGTGAATTTAGGCACCTACCTCTTAGGTGACAAAATAATGTCAGAGGAATCCCATCTCTTTGCACCTGAGCAGATGATCCCACTGGGACTGCATCTCTAACGGTAAAAGCTTGCTTTCTTCATAACGGTCTCCCATTATGAACACCATAAGACACACAGTTCCTATGGCAGACACATCTTCAGCAGGAAAAAAAAAAAGAAGGTCAACAAAAGGGAACCCCATGATACATTTCTTAGGTTGATAAGTAGGGTATTTTGATTTTTAATGGTAGTTGTCCGCATTTCCTGCTCAAAGATACTAGAGAAAATTTTACATTAACAAAAGTACAAAACCCCCATGTTTTGAATCAATATAGTCCCTGTTGCAGGAAGAGATTTAAGTATGTGTGCAGCAGTAACCACATGAGTAGGTCAAGTTGGTTTCCACAGCCGGTGTGCACTGTTTTCCAAGGATGCAACACTCCTCTGAAACATTACAGAGACACTAAAACCAGTAGAGAAATGTTAATTTTTCAATAAAACATTGACGTTTCCAAAATATTTCATCTAGCCCTGGTTATGAAGTGGATAGTAAGTTAATGTTTCCAATACCTTCATTGCTGCAACCTTTTCTTTAGCAGAAGTAAAGTGAAAAAGCTATTTTTGGTCAGAACTGGAATGGTATTTTTTAATCCCCTACATAAAACATGACACCTCTGTAATCTGTGATGGTGGCATGTGGAAAATAATTCTATTGACATTCATCTAGCCATAACATTTTCTTTTTATTCATTCTTTCTCTTTTACTTATCCACGAACACTCAAAAAACATTTTTTTTTTAAAAGGTACCCTACAGCTATACAACCACCTACCAGAGTCAGAATTGATCTGCATTTCAAGTCTAGGTCTTTTACCAAAGCTGATCCTCACAGAGTTCATTAGAAGTCTACAAGGTTTTCTCTCTAAAATCCATTAAAAAATATTAAAACAGCATAAAAGCACTAGCAAAATAA
>VYZW01001261.1:7677-49205 GCA_013401315.1 Balaeniceps rex | reverse complement strand
GGGGGGGGGAAGACAAAACCCAAACCCAACCAAGTAAACAAACAAACAAGACACCTCAAGTACAAACACTGGGAATGCAAGTTTATTTTCAAGTTTCCGAATATTTTGCAATACTGGAGAGCAAAAACAGTCACACATAAGAGAATACTTAGCAGTATTTCTAGCAGTCTCCTAGTCCATCTCCCGTGGGTCTCATTCTCTTTCTGTGCTCTTTCTGTGCAAAAGTTTGCTTTTCTTTTCTAATTTACTTGCAAAGAGCAGTTATTCCTTAATGATTATCTTACAGAGCCTCGCCCTTCCCAACACCTCCACTTTCTGCTGCTTGGCTATCAGAAATTTTCTAACCTGTAGCTACTGGAGTAACACCAGAACATGAGTGTATTGGGTTTTATTGTGAACTTTGAATCTTTTTGCTTCTAAAGAGACAATATAAAAAGACAATTTAAGAGGACTTTTTAGTCATTGTGCTGCAGTTTAACAAGACATTTAGCTTCTTATTTGCATGTCTACTGCATCAAAACAAGAAACAAAGCTTGAACAAGCTGGATAGACTCTATTTCCCATTGCATAAGGATAGAATACCAGTTTCCAGAGCTGGTCATCTATGGTGTCACTGAAAGGTACTACTGGTGACCAGTCCCTAGACACGTTATGCTATATGGTTCGTCAGTGAAAATGCACAGGAAGTGAATGAAGAGAAGGTAATTTTTGTGTTTGCTGTGGTGCAAAGTATATCAGAGAGGGCTATTTTGATCAGCCAGTCAGTGTTTAATATGTTACTGCAATGCTTGTCCTGCAAAAGAAGTCCGATGAGCAGATCTGCTGTAGAAGTAGATCCTCCTCCAGTTTGCTCAGTATAAACAGCTTTTGGTTTGTTTGTTGTTTGTTTTTCTTCCTAATCAAGCTTTTATATGTGGTTACTCCAGATCCTGAGGCCATCTTTAGCACACAGATGTGGTCATTTTTACTCCAGAGCTAGATGGCACAGTCCATCTTGTCCTCCTCCACACTGGCATAAGTCCATATCTCTTACCATGCCACCGCCGGCCAATTTCCGTTTGCACCTCAAAAGGAAAGGCGAATGTTACTTTGTGGTCAAATACTGCTTGGTAGTAGACCAGTGGGAAAGAAGACAGACAGAAATCGTGGCTAGAGAAGGGTAAAATTTAGTCATGTCAGACCAGGTTAGTTCCTCTGGGCTCCCTTTCTAGCTGGTAGAGAAAAGTAGGATCCTCCAGAGAATGTTTCATCTAGCCTGTCTCAGCATGCTCATCCCTCTGCACGGATGAAAATGTCTAGTGTGGCTATCTCAGAGTTTGCCTCCCACGCTGAAAAGAGTAAATGAACCCCACTCTTTCTTTCAAGAAGTAAGGACCTACTTTATGTGAGTCCTCCCAGTCCTGTGTTCTTACTTAACGACTACAGGCCCAACAATCAAAGATTATTATTAGATCTGTCACACAGTTAAATAAACAAAAAAAGTCCCACTTCTATTTTTAACTTTCCTGGTTTCTGTTTCTACCTGGTGATCCTCAGTTCACCTTCCTTTGCTGAACTGAAAAGTCTGTTAGCACTAAGTAACTTTCTCCCATCAAAGTAGTTATACTTTGATATCTTTATGCATAGTCAAGTCACCTCAATCTTCTTCTGAGAAATAAAAGAGCTTGAGCTGTCTAACCCTAGCACTGTAAAATATTTTCTCCACCACTAGAATATTTTCTCAGCTTTTTTTTATATCTTCTCCCATTTTTTTTAAATATCCTTTGAAAACTTATTCCAGGAATGGTCTCACCAATGTTGCCTACACAATTAAACACATTCTCTCCACATTGCTTGTTTTTCCTCAGTTGTTAAGGGACGTTGTCTTGTTTCCATCGGTTTCTAGAAAAGTATAATCTGCAGCAAGTTTCTTAATTGACACTCACCAATTTGTGGCTGAGAAATACTACTTTGGTATTTAAGACCATGAGGTGAAGGCCATCGGCAATCAGGAGACACTTGCATTCTGTTGTTGACAACCATGTATACCATGCAGAAACATACAGTGGGTCCAGACCAGCTGCTAAAACCTGCTTTCACATCTGATTCTCATTAGAAATGTGCCTTCCCAGATGTTTAATAGGAAGGAAATTTCTAAACTGAAGTGTTGTATGTTGCATGTCTGGGATGTCAAGCTGGATGTAAAGCTATGGTTTATTATCAGAAGTGATTAGGATTATTAATAAACTAGTGAACAGGAGTGTTGGCTGAGCACAAGCATCATCAGAGCAGCCAATAATTCATAGCCGTGAACTCAACCAAAAGGCTAAGAAGTTTTAACATATTTGAAGACACTTGTTTTAGTATTTCAGAAATTTCTGACAAAATTATCAAGTGAGTGTGGACCATGGCACAGGTAGACACTTACATACTATTTGCAAGCTTAATCAGCCCTAGACTTTAAACTTGGAAAATGGCGATTTAGCCAATACAGCCCAGGCAGTCTGTGGTGGGTCAGCTGTCTCTAACACAGACACTGTACTTGGTCATTTCAATATCTCTAAGTGTCACTGACTGTGATGATTAGGGGCAGGATTCATCTCCTAAACACAGCTTTGACACCCTAGGGGATGCCCTGTGGGATAGTACACATGAATCAGGAGGTTCTCCTTTTTTAGGTAGAAACCAGTAGACTCTCAGTGTAGTTTAAAAGCGAATCCCAGTCATACTATAACCATCTCAGCTACCCTGTAGTCAGAAAAGAGAGAGAAATTCCAGGGTTTCAACCCGTTGTAAAATATAGAGGATAAACTGTTACGTTGTCTATATAATTCATTTAAGATGTATCCTTATCACAATGTCTAGACTATATAAATGGACCTGGCTACTAAGCTAAACGGAATGATTCCTGTCCCATCGACAGTAAAACTCTGACTTACATATTCTATATGGAAAAAGAGATTTATCCACGTGAAGGAATACTGGGATGCTTCATAAGCATATTAAAAATACTAGAAAATAATATTTTGGTATGGGAAAATCAGCATAAATTTAAATTCTTTCCAATATAATCACAGACTTTTATTAACTGGGGATCTCTTTGCATCACTGCAGTATCTTGTACTTTCAGGTCCAGACCTAGCATGGATTTCCCAAGCCCCGCTATAGTACAAAAGTGTGCAGAAAGGATAAAAAAAATGCTTGATGGAATAGCAAAGTAGCAAAAGTTCATTTCTCCACTAGATGGCTTCATTCCCATGAAGATAATTGAAATGAAATTGAACTTCATTGATTCCCATGTTAACAGATAATCCTAAGAAACTAAAAGATTTTATTATCTGCTTGTATGAAACTGATTATTAACTTTATGTATCTGCCAGTGAAAGAAATACTGTAAAGGATATAGGTCCCTTACCTCTTGGTTCAGGAAACAGTAGAGAACTGCTACAATAAACCCCTGGAAAAAAAAAAAGTTAAGTGTTAACGCAGTTTGAAAAAGCCACTTGCACTATCTGACTTCATGATGGTACTGTGTATGTGAATTAATGAGCGTCTTTGTAAGTTGCAGTATTGTTATAAATTGGAAAATTCCTTATGTATCTCCAATAAAGCTGATCAGCTAGATAATCAACTAGTTGGCGGCATTTCACCAAAGTAAGTTCAGTAAGGCGGTATGAATTCACAAGAACGGATGATATGGCAACTGAAGTTCTCCCACGTTATGCTTACAAAAGTATGGTCTATTCTACAGCCAAACACACTGTGAGCTGATTCTTTACAGGGTGCAAATCAGTAAGGAAACATAGACTTCGTAAGGAGATCTATGAATGGAGCTCATACAGCTTTCCAGTCAATTTCTGTGTCTTTGCAGTGTATCAGATGAGATCAAATTCCGGCCTATTGGATACTTCTGTTAAGATTCTGAAAGGAGATAAACCAGGAGAATTCTAGGATGTCAGTGGACCTATGGGATCAGATACCAGCTAAACACCTCACCTTTTTATTCAGTTTCCTTATTCCTTACATTGTTAATTAACACAATGAGGGCCAGCTCAAGTATGGACAGTCAGGATTAAGGTGTGCAAGGTATATTGGACAGGATTGACACAATGGATTCAATCCTCAAGAGGACTAAACCAGCACAACTGCTGGATTTTCGGTGATGCTCACTGACAAATTATGCCATGCAACCATTCAGAGAGACATATGCTCCTCTGTAAAGTTTGGTAGGATTGCCCACAGCTGCTGCTTGTAGACTCTGAGGTGCAATACAGAGAAACGGAGGAAAGCAAAGGGCAGCTGGGTGCTGCCTTGCTCATAACTCAGGTAGAAGAGCCACCTGGAGGGTATGTCAGAGCAGCCTCAGTAGCTGTTCTAGTTGGCACCTCAAGCTGTCCGTACTCCGCTGTGTGTCAATTCAGAGCAGTTGGGGGCATCCAAAGTACACCAAATATTTTGCCTACTCAGGAGGGAAAAGCATGTAGCATTCCTCAGGGTGTTAGACTGTATGGGGCTGATATGTGCATCAGACACTATTCTGTTTATATGCTTGCCTATCAATTTATTCTTTGCCAAAGAATTTGAGTACTGCATCCAGCTCCGGAGCCCTCAGCACAAGGACATGCAACTGTTGGAGCGCGTCCAGAAGAGGGCCACAAAAATGATGCGAGGGCTGGAGCACCTCTGCTACGAGGCCAGGCTGAGAGAGTTGGGGCTGTTCAGCCTGGAGAAGAGAAGGCTGCGGGGAGACCTTAGTGCGGCCTTGCAGTGCTTCAAGGGGGCCTAGAGGAAAGATGGGGACAGGCTTTTTAGCAAGGCCTGTGGTGACAGGACAAGGAGCAATGGTTTTAAACTAAAGGAGGGCAGATTTAGGCTGGATAGAAGGAAAAAATTTTTTACAATGAGAGTGGTGAAGCACTGGCACAGGTTGCCCAGAGAGGTAGTGGAGGCCCCATCCCTGGAAACATTCCAGGTCAGGTTGGACGGGGCTCTGAGCGATCTGATCTGGTTAAAGATGTCCCTGCTCACTGCAGGGGGGTTGGACTTGATGACCTCTAAAGGTCCCTTCCAACACAAGCATTCTATGATTCTATGATTCTAATTTGAAAGGCAGCTGGACCTACAGCTTTGATTGCCCCTGGATAATTTAACATCAGCCCAAAACAGCTTGATCTTGTCAGTGAAGTTGGGGAAGGTATGTGGATTACCACTGGTAGCAAAGAAGGTTTTTCATGCTAGACTTTGACCCACCATCCAATTTACACATGCATCTGAAAGACTTGGCCTTGTATTGCAAAATCTGCAAATATACAGTCTAGCCTGCAGCCAGACAGGACGTAGGTCACATCTTCAGATACCGTAACTCAGCAAAGAACCATGAACTCTGTGAGGAGACACCAGCTTCAGGATCCAATGAGTTTTTGTACAATGCTAGTTGTCATGTGGAAACTAGATTAAATTAGAAAATCTACTAAGAAGGAACTGAAGCCTCTGCGGTAATTTTACCTGAAAAGATCCAATGCAGAGCTCTAAGTAAAGCCGAACCCCCAGGCTGGTATATTCCGGAAGAAAGTTGAAGACAATATAATGGGTTCCAAATAATGGAATTAGAAGTAGAGTTGACCTCGAGAGACGTCTAGCACAAGACATGAGAAGAAGTAAGGTAATATTATTTTCCTGAGTAAACACTAATGCATGCAATATGCAACAGTAATGAACAGAAGTTAAGAAGAGTATCTAAATATCTACATGTAAAGTTCATATCTCTTGGGACTACAGTGCTGGGCAGAAAGCATAATGAGAAACTACCTGGAAAGAGATTTCTGATGCTTGTTGCCTTATTGGAAATACCATGTTCATGGCAATACCACGTTCATGGCTTTTCTTATGGTATTTTGACATTCTGCCTTTCTGAATGAGATTGCAGTTCAGGAAAACGCAAAGGAGTAGAATATATTTTGCCCCATCGGAGCCATGAAAATTTGACATTTATTTGTAAGTAAATACAGAGGACGTAATATGCAGGCTCCCTTTATAGTTCACATACAGGAAAAGGCATCTGTAGAGAGTAATTTATCCTACCCTAATCAGAGATCTAATGTGGATTCACCTAATGGTTTCCTAGTCTCTCCATTGATTGTCATTGGAAGGTAGACATCTGAACCGATCTGAATACGTCATGTTTAGACAGTCACTATTAGGTGAGATGAGTCTCACCCTCTGACTAGTTTCCTTGGGAATGGTGTAAAGTTGGGAATGTCTAAAATTTAAAGCCAAACAAACTGAACCTGCCTGTGACACTGGACATGTGCTTCTCATTTTAGAAAAGATGATACAAGATTTTATGATTAAAATAATTGACAATATTTTTTTTTAATCCCATACGCTACCTGTACTGAGAAGAGTTATTGAAGTTGATTTGTCTAGGGTCTAGTTTTTTCAGCAAAATTCTGATGATGTTGATAAATAGGACAAAATTGACCTGTTCACAATATTTTGGGGGGAAAAAAAGAAAAGGTTACTTTTTCATGTAAAACTTTGCAATGAAAATCTGGTTTTTTACTTCAGTTATGTAATTTGTGCAGTTTCAATGAGACCAGTAAAATTATTAATGTCATTCCTTCTGGCAGCATTCAAGCATCTCAATAGGTTGTATTCCTTCTTAAAGAAATAGCTGAAGATGAAAACTTGAGAATTTGACTTTATTAAGTAAACTATTTTTGTCAGTAGCTTGTCTGATTCTTTTTATTTTTTGTAGCTCATATAATTTTGATTCTCTTTTGAGATGGCTATTGCATTAAATTCTGGCTAATATCTTTAGACATTATTAGTAGAATTCATCTGACTAAATACAGGTATCTACAATGACATGTCTGCATCTGAGCTGATCACCCTGTTCTCCCTTTGTAGTCATTGGAGAGCCAGCCAGTATAGCCAATAGAGCCTCAGGTGAAGTTGGGGACGAGTCATCTCCTCCAAATGTAGACATCTATTATAAGTCAGATGAATCACATGCCAAAAGTGCATACTTCTCTCTGTTGACTCTGAAGAGAACTGAGGAGCATTAGCTCAGCTCCAAAGCTAGCTAGGGTCAATCCTAACTTGCAAGTCAGATTTTCTACAACTGCAATTTGGCACAAGTTTAGCAAAGTCTGGGAAGCTGCTCAGTTTTCCACAATCAGAGAGTACCTCCCTATGCATTTTTGTGCGTCCATACACACCAGCTCTTTAGGTGAGGCTGAATGTTTAATTTTGCCTAAGAATGTCTACATTTTACAGGAAAGTCCAATCTCATTTTGTCCATCAGTGATGCTTTAAGTACATTCCAGTAGAAAAATCATCACTGCAGTCCCCTGAATCTCTTGACTTCAAATGTTGATGTCAGATGAGCACTAATAAGGAGAAAAGTAATGGAGGTAGATGGAAATTTTATTGAAACATGGCAAACCATGACCAAAATTCAATGTGAGATTCTTCATTCACTTTGTTTGCCTATATATGCCTTATTTGTATGCATCTGTCCTCCAATTAAATTAAGCTTTTAATAGATGGCCTTAAGGTCATCCATTAGATGCTTCTCAAACATTGCTTGGGTTTAATGACATGTGGGAGTAATCATACATGATAATCATTTAAAGCCCATCAGTTTATTCAATAAATGTCAGGCTCAAGAGCTATTACCATTGTTATCGCCTATGAACAGAAACCTATTGCCCTTGAAAGTTTGTATTAAAATTTATGGATGATTCTGGACTCTTAGGCTAAAACTTGTGTTTTCAGATATTGTAAGGATGGCTTAATCTCTCACCTGCCATTAATTTCAACCAAACTGACAATTCTATGAAATCTTTCGTTTCTTCGAAGGATGTTTGCTTGGGGGGAGGGGGGAAGTTCTCTGCCTCTTTTTAGTTTGCATTGGACCTAGGCAAGTTTACAGTAGAAACTCTACCATTCCTCTTCCTTATTTCAAACAAGATTTCAGCAAGCAGTAACCAGATTTTAATTTAAAAGTATTTTTTCTTCTAATTCATGTTGACAAACGTAGAAGTACCTACCCCAACAGAAATTATAATCGGTCCTTTGATTAGCCACCAGTATGGAGAGCCTTGATTAATATCCCAGCATCTGAGAAAATAACAGTAAGTTTAGAAAAGGTGTGCATGTAATCACTACAATTAAGACACAACATAGCAGTGTCAGTGAAAATCTGAAGAGAGATATTTTTGTGGAAGCGCAGGTATAGCACAAATATCCAAATATTTAAACTCTGCTCTGAACAGGACATACTCTTTGCAGATTATCCTACTCTTTTCAAAAAGAAATAGGGATCTCGATGTGTTAAGTGACAGCCATGGATGCAACAACTCTGACAAAAGAATCAAACAGATGATGCCATGACTGCTACAAAGATACAGCTTTTTTCTTCAAAGACACTTATTTAAGACATGAAATATTTTGTCTGTGTAAAGTAATGAGCAGTCCAGGCTTCAGAAATATCAAAAGGTATTTTGTATCAGAAACTCCTAAAATTTTGCTTCCTTACTTTTTTTATCTGATTAAAATCTCTTTTTTTCTTGCAGCACAAATAAATATTTCAGGTTCCTGGGAACGATCCCCTGCACAATTACAATGTCACTGCCATAATAAACTCTAACGGTGATTGTAATCCCCATTCACTATGTCCATAGTGGAATGGAAATGCAGAACTCCACCACAGGCACTAATCTACTTGGTGATGTAGGGAAAGGTGGGTAATATACTGATGTCATTTTCCCCTGTAATTGAAATAACAAAAGCCTTCATCACTATCATTATTTTTAAATTATAACCCAGGAATCTAGAATAATGTAGGAAACAATGACTTACGCTGTGTCTTCAAAGTAGAATTTTGCTAATATCCATATAAGGGTGAAAAGCGTTGGAAAACCTGTTAGACAGTTAAACAAAAACTGTGGTTGTCTAATTTCATCAATTAATCCAAATCTTGTCCACTGAAACTCTGCTGTGATGACACAGATCACTCATTTTCAGAACTGGAATTAGCCTTTGTGTCCTGTTCATGTAACAGGAATTGCTTTAGACTCATGGTATAAACTGAAAAGAAATCTCCTAATACCCATGATGGAATGAAACAAGTTAAGGCATTGACTGTTTGGTGATCATGCATCACTGTGAAGATACAAAGGGACACACTTTGCACATGGCATAGTTCTGCCCCAGAGGACTGAACTTGCAACCTCTTACTGACATGAACACAATTCACATATGTGATCTCACCTGAAGTTAGCACTTGCACGCAGATAGCACATTAAACCCACTTTTATTTAGTAAGTGTGCTTTTTGCGTGACAAAATATTGGGGAATAAAATTTACCAAGTCTTAAAATAATAGTAATACTACCACTTTACAAACACAGAATGTGGCGCAGGCTACCTTACACCTTCCTAAAAAGGCACTTGAAGTCTCCTTAGAATCATAGAATCATCGAATGCTTTGGGTTGGAAAGGACCTTTAGAGGTCATCTAGTCCAACCCCCCTGCAGTGAGCAGGGACATCTTTAACCAGATCAGGTTGCTCAGAGTCCTGTCCAAACTGAAAACACAAAAAGTGATTTGGTCTGCTTAGTTGTCAGGCCTGCCACAAATTTTGGTGGCAACATGCATGGATTGCCTTCCTGAACTGACCAAAAATTCCCCTGGACAAGTGCATTCACCTGCCATATATCCTCAGGAGGGAGTTCTCTGCTTTTTCCTTTACGCAGCAGCTTTATGTAGGAAACCACATAATTTCTGATTTCTAAATCACCACAAAGGTCTGAACGATTAGATTTATTGCAGGCTACCAGAAAAAGGAGTGGGGATGTTGCTGTCTCATGCCTGCACAGTTATTTAGTAGCCAGAGTTCCTTTATTCACAGAATTGCCCAATGCAAAAGATGGGCTGTAGCAATATCAGGTCTAAAAAAATGCCTGCTATGCCTCCAGGTGGTCCCATTCAAAGAAGATTATGTAACTATATTCTTGCATGAACTGAAGCTTGGTACACCTAACTTAGGTGATTGGGATAGCTCCTTAGAGGAATCTGTGTTTTCAATGGGGAGAAGGCAGCTAAATGGACTGGATCTCACTCTGTGGGTTCCCAAATATACTTTATTTTCCACTTCTTTCATAGGGACCTTAATACCATATTTAAAAAACTTGATCGCTCCTCACTAGTATGCATGTAAAAATTAACGAAAGCAATGCCCAAGTTGGACACTTCAATTAGGCAGACAATTCCACATCCAGTATTTTTAATGGGATGGATAAAGACTTTTTTAACATCTTGCCTTTTATTAATTTCGTGTAAAAGCCTTACTTACCCCATCCAAAGAGAACAAGCCACCAAAAATATCTTCTTCCATGAGAAAGAGATGAGAGTAGTAGACAGTTTAGGTAAAGAGCCTCTACTAGCAGCCACATGAAATTTGTCATCATGAAGTAGTGACAGAAAACAACCGAGATCTTGCATTCAGTCTAGGGAACAGGAAAGTCATAGTTTTCGCATTACTTGTGCATACATGTGTTTCATTTGCAGGGGCAGTAGGCATCAGTAATTCTGGCTGAGATCTACAAAGATCTCACAATTCCATGCATGTTTAAAGGGACAGCTTCAAATGTAATATGGCTTTCTGAATAGTAAGGCTTTAACCATCATAATAGCTTGGAATCGCCACTGTGTTTTGGTTTATATCTCTATGCTAGAAATATAGCTTGGTCTCCCAAGCATGTGATTTCTCCCACAAATGCACTGCCTTCAGCGTAGCTTATACGAGTAGAGTCAAATGCTCCGTAGCCCTTGGACAAAAGTATGTTCAGGGACCCACCATATTCCACTTTCCTACTTAAGCTCAGTTTTAAATTTTTGTGTGGCCATGAGCAATGCAGAAGAATCATCCCATAAACATCTGTTTGAAAACCATTGTCATATTGCCAATATTTGTGACTGGACCAACGCTAAGTTGATTGTCTAGTATCTTGCATGGCTCGTGGTTTCCAATTCAGAGCTTCTAGTCAGAACATGAAATCCAACATTTCCAGAAGAAACATCTTTTTAAAGTTGTGTTATGAGGTATTCAAAGATCTTCAATTTTAGGCTTCAGATTATAGAAGCATAACTGTGAAATGATATTACCTTTTTCTATAGCAAAGTCTATATCTGATTTAGAGTACCACAGGATCACAAATTGAAGCATTCAGAACATAGAAGTTCTGAGGTGCACACTTATGGAGGTAAAACATACTGAATAAAAGAATTATATAATTTTCACTACCAGGTTAGAAGGAAAAAAAATTAAGTAATAAAAAAGAACAATGAAAAGTGAAACCATACATAGATGGTGTGCAAAACCATTAAGTACCACACTATCCTGCTTTTCATGTGCTTACTGTAGAGAAGCTGCAATGATCAATGTCTTCCTCTTGGAAAAGGACAGCATCCTTAATGAAAATGGCAATAGCTTTTAAGATAAAAGTAAAAAAGAGCTGTACATGGATATAATTTCTGGGACAGCGAAGCCTCCTGGAAGAAAAGAAGAAATGTCCTTCTGAGGTAATTAACTGACTTGTACTGGCAGTAATTCAAATATGCAATAAGTCCTTGTTTCATCTCAGGTACTTCCAGGCACGTATAGAAAGAACACTTTCGTCCACTCAGCTCTCTCTGCAGACAGACAGAGATGGAAACCTTCCTCATGTAAAGCAATGCACCCACAGTCTACATCTTAATCTCCTTCCTCGTTAGGTGGTACCATGATGATGTTTCCAGTCTGCCAAATTTCAAGACTCTCAGGTTTAGTTTGTGTTGAGTATACCTGAGCCAGGCTTTTGGTTGGCATTATTTTGGGGCCAAGGGAAACCTGCATTTGAGGGATGATCTTTACTGATACAATTCTGACTGTGGCTAAACCACTCCCAAGAACAAGCATGCAGAGACATCCTGGACCAACGAGACAGTTTTCTCAATGGACAGGGTAACGATTACTTAGCAAGATTTTCTATACAGCAAAATGCCATGGGTGAGTTAAATGGTGTTAAATCCCTGTGCAGACAGCCTTATCCAGAATTAAAGAATTCTTCCTTAATTTACCAAAGTTACTCTTATGACTTAACTGAATGCAGTTAATTACTTTAAAATAATTTGACACATCTACTTTAAATTTCACATTAAGTTAATTCAGATTAATTTTTTTGACGGTTATTAAATGAAGACTTTTGGAGGAGTTATACAGCTTCAGCTTTATGTTTTCGTTTCCAGCTGAAGACTTTAGCTAATTAACAAAGAGCCCCATTAAACGCTGAATTCCATCCAGATCCAGTAATCTCAGGGTCACCTAATCTTAAAGCTCACTTAGAGTGAGCAGAACTTTATTACTGAACTCAAATGCCAACCCCATTGTTAACGATAACTTTTTCCTCCCTGTTGCTAAGTCCCTTTATGTTCATTGTTTCTTTCTTTCCCCTTATTCGGGCTGGTTTGTTTTCCTGAGGTCAGAGTGGATGTCAATAAACATATCTGTTGACTTCCAGACATGAGCTAGGAACCAACAGAGGTCAAGAAACTTTCCCCAGAGAAACCTGATTCTCACAGCGTAATAATAAAACTCTTTTTTGTCCTGCACAGATACAAGACATAAACAAAGATTAATAAAGTAAATCATACATGGCAGCAAACACCAAAATCTACATGAAATGAGAAAAGAAACAATCAGTTTTACTCTAGATACTCCAAATTATACCTGAAAATTCTTAATAGCTGGATAGTTCAGTAGGAAAGAAATCTTACAAAATGTAGCCAAATTCAGAGCCTAACTTTCAAAACATTTCTTTAGTTGTAAAGGTTTCAATAATAATATATGCAGTGCCACAGGAACTTTGATTCAGAATCGACTTCTTTGTGTATGTTCTTCTTATGAATATAAAATTCACTGAAGCCATAAACGGCAAGCACACACAGTTTATAAAAAAACCTTCTTTACAGCTAAAGCAAGCAAATTTATCTATTGGTTATTTAGGATCAAAGTGAGTTGCTGACTTTTACCAATAGACAGACAGGGTTTTTTCCCAGTTCTGATTCTTCTTATGTCTGGCTCACTCTAATCACTTTTCATTTCTAGCCTCAATTCAATACTATTAAACCAATATGGCTGGAAATTTTTATTTTTATTCTTCTGGATTTCTGTCTATATTACTTTGTTATGTCTAATGTTGTCTCATACAGTCTAAGATACTAAGAACTCCTAAAAGAATCAAGGGGAGAGGATAACTTTACATACCTGAATGCAATAAGAACTGTCACGGCGATAATGAGTGAGGTGATAGATACACTGTATCCTACGGTGTAGATGATCTTTATAGTAGAAAAGTAGGATTGCTATAAAAGAAGAGAATTATTTGTCACATAACTTGCAGCCAAATGACAGCTGTTTTACTGATTCTGGCAGTTTTTCTTTGTTTAGTGCTTCCAATCTGTTCACATCCCTGACTGCCTTTTTTCTCCCGTTTTATTCCTACAGCAAAATTCAACTGAAATCACTCATTATGCTTCTTTCCTGAAGACCCGTTCCATAGCTGCATGGATACAGCCCAGTTTCATAAAGAAACAGGTATTTATCAGGATGGTTTCCAGCTCATTCATAAACCCATAAAAAACTAAGACACTCTTCCACGAAGACATTGTAAAAACTCTTATGCATTTTTATAAGCACTGCATTTTATACCATTTTTTCTCCACAGCAACAGTAGGACAATCCTGCTGGCAGCTGGCTGCATGATGAATACAGAATTCTGTCAGCCTTTCCTTATGTTCCTCCACTTTCCTTAGCTCTGCTTCCTTACTTACAATTTTGCCGTCTATTCTTCTTTTCTATTTTTATTTTGTTGGTGGTTTTTTTTTCCTAGGGCTGTTTTTTTCCTCTTTCTTCTTGCTTCCAAACTCAATTGCTAATCAGTCAGAACGTCAATCAAAATCCATTCCAATTTAAATGGCAATTCTATCAGACATTGATCTCTGAGTGAGGATAAGCTGACTTCAACTGTCACACATGGAAGCAGAAAATAGAATGAATAAGCTCTAGGCTGCAAATCTTTCCATTCAATCTAACATGGTCTCTCTCTTAGAATCATAGAATCATAGAATGCTTTGGGTTGGAAGGGACCTTTAGAGGTCATCCAGTCCAACCCCCCTGCAGTGAGCAGGGACATCTTTAACCAGATCAGGTTGCTCAGAGCCCCATCCAACCTCACCTGGAATGTTTCCAGGGATGGGGCCTCCACCACCTCTCTGGGCAACCCCTTCCAGTGCTTCACCACCCTCAGTGTAAAAAATTTCTTCCTTCTATCCAGCCTGAATCTCCCCTCCTTTAGTTTAAAACCATCACCCCTTGTCCTGTCACCACAGGCCTTGCTAAAAAGCCTGACCCCATCTTTCCTAGAGGCCCCCTTTAAGCACTGAAAGGCCGCACTAAGGTCTCCCCGCAGCCTTCTCTTCTCCAGGCTGAACAGCCCCAACTCTCTCAGCCTGGCCTCGTAGCAGAGGTGCTCCAGCCCTCAGATCATTTTTGTGGCCTCCTCTGGACCTGCTCCAACAGCTCCATGTCCTTCTTGTGCTGAGGGCTCCAGAGCTGGACGTAGGGCTCCAGGTGAGGTCTCACCAGAGCAGAGCAGAGGGGCAGAATCCCCTCCCTCGACCTGCTGGCCACGCTGCTGGGGATGCAGCCCAGGATAGGGTTGGCCTTCTGGGCTGCAAGCGCAGAGTCCCATTTCAATGTTTTTATATCTTAAAATCTACACAGCTATGCAATGCGTTATTAGAGTTCACTGTGGGGAAAGGCAGATGCTTGTTTTGAGCCTTAAGTATCACTTAAGGCATTATAAGGCTGACATTGGGTAAGATTTGTTTCATTTATTTCAGGTACTTAGAAATTAGCTGCCTAAGTATGACCAGCTGAGTCTATAGTAAAATGAGCAGTGTGAGAACATGGCCACAGGACTGTATTGTTTAATTGTTAACACAATCCTGTTTCTTCTTATTCTGTTTCTTTCCTAGTTGATGAAGGGAAGCAACCACCCCCAGAAGGCAACTCAGCTCATTGTAAGATTGAGACCTTATCACTTCCCATCAGCAAGGAAAAGGATCTACCACTACACCTGCCTTAACAAGTGCAGGTCTGGTTTAGTGGAGTGAAACCTTTGGTGCTGAGGATCCTGCACCTATGTTGTGTGCATTGCTGACTAGCCATAGTCTAATCCCATGGGCTGAACTTTTATTATTGGTCAGAACACACCAGGTGCACCTGCATTTGTCTTCCGGGTGAGTTTCATCCATAGGAAGCCAGACCATCCTTTCTGAGAGCACCCCTCAGTGGAAATGCAGTAAGTGGGTATAACCAAGAGATTTCCTTGAAAAGCTCACACCTGACCCTGATCAAAGCACTAATATAGATTTACAGCGTAGTGATCAGCTTAGACTTACACAATAATTTTTTTTGAGACTGATGAAGTTAAATGGTGTGGAAACCATGCATAGTGCCCTTTTATGTCTGGTGGATGAACTGTGACTACCCATGTACCTGACGGAACAATTCCAGCCAGAGCTCAGAGAAGTCCCTTAGAGCTGCAAAGCTAGCCAGTAAGTCTGGAAGGCACCACTCCATAAGAAACATATCGAGGCTGTGTTAGGCTGACCTTAGTTGGCAATCTCCTCTTACAAATCAGAGATGAAAAACACAGAAAATAATCAAATCCTTAAGTGGATAAATCTACAGTTGAGGAGTTTACCTTGAGGTAAAATGTGGGCTACTACTAAAAAAATCCCTAGACTCTTTTAAGATTGTTTTTACACCAGAAATGTAAGGAAGTAATAAAAGAAGGAAAAAAAGAGAAGAGATGCATTTCAGCATGTTTATTTATGGAAAGCAGCAGGTACTGTGGCTTAGAGGCTGGAAAGGAAGCTTGAGTTAAACAGCGTGATAGTAGTCAGTACAAAAAGTAGTGGGAAGACAAGAGAAATCTCCCCATGATTATATAAACTAAATTCTCTCCAGAAAGTTGAATGGACTTCATCAACTACAGTATAAACGTTATTTTCATTTTCTCTATAGTGGACAAAAAAGGGTAGTATTCACCTAACTTGTACAAATAAAGAAAAAAGTGCAGTGTTTAACCTGTACAGGGGTAGAGTAGAGATCTAGAGTTAGACTAGACAATTAATTTTTAATCACTTAGAGTGATTTCTACCTTCTTTCTATCAGTTTTAACTTAGTGGAGATTTCTTCAGATTCTTTCCACTGAGTTACTCCTCATTTTGTCCACCGTAGCTAATAAGACAGCAAAACCTGCTCACAAAAAAGAGGCTTTATGTAACCATAATAATTTTCAGGATTGCGGTATTTTACATTGAAATATGATATAGTATTTTGCCTTGCTTCTTTTCTCTGAAAGAGGAGTTACAGGAAGCTAAACACATCTATACCATATGTTTGCATCCTTATTAGTTAGAGATCAAGCACTATTTTTTCCCTGTACAGATAAACTCTAAATATCACCAATTGTGCAAATCTAACCGAAGCAATATGTCAAATTCTGGTCTGCATTACAGAGATGTAGATTTTGAAACATTTTTTATTTTTGTTTCCTTATTGAATTGGATATTTTATGCTAGGCAGGATGAGAAACCAGAAAACTCTCCTGTCCTTAAATATTGCTGAGTTTGGAATTCTTATGACAGCGCATTCGCTGTACTGATGCTGTGATGCCACAAAATCGTCTTGCTGGCTGATATTACTGAAATGTCTTAATTCATACTTTATGAACATTTCTTGATCTATCTCTAGCTGTTACACCTGCGAGCAAGTTCAACAGAACTGCATGATTGTATGGAATTTGCAGCTGGCTTTATTTTTATTATGCTGTTATACCTGAATAAGAAAACATCCTTAGTAATTCTCCAAAATAAGTGACTAGAGTAAAATTTGAATTGTGTTCCATACTTGGTAAGAAATGTCAGCTTCAGCTGAGTTTCCCTCCCCAGTGGTCTTCAGGAATAGAAAGGAATCCTATCACGTCAGCACAGCACTCATATATATTTATTTAATTAAACTTACTTCTTCAAGCGGAATCTCATCTTCTACTGGACAAGCAACATGGTAGGGAGGGAATGGGTCAGACCAGCCTTTCTTTGTGCAGTTCCTTTTTACTATCCCAGCTGAAACAGAAGCACTTATTTTTTTCCAGTGAAGAGCCACATAACACAGAAAATAAAAACCAGGAGAAGATCTCTTGTTGGTACAAAGGTTATACCAGGAAGAAAGGATCACCTCCATTAACACCTCACAGAGTTGATAGGACGTTTTGCATGTGTACATTCAGGTAGCCAGATACAAAACTTTTCACTTTATCTGGAGACAAACAATAGGAAGAAGTGGGAGAACCAAGGTGACAGAGGTAGAGGTAGGAAGGAGTAAGGAAGAAATCATATCAGGGACAAGGAAGTCTATTGAGGAGGTTTGGGAAGCACTGCTCCATCAGACTTCTGCCTCATTCAGCACTCACCCCTCTAACTTATCCCTTCTCACTCCGACCTTCCTTGGGGCTTACTCTCTCTTTGCAGATCAGAGGCTGGAATAAGCAGTTTGTTCTATGAGGATAGCATGTTTCCATAAAAAGATTTATGAGTCAGATGAAGGATAAGTAAGAGAATCCCAGGGCAGGAAATGAATCTGCACAGATGAAAGGGATTTTCCTTATCCCTCATTTATAACTAGCATGTGTTGGGTGAGGCAGAGGTTGGGCTTTGTAGTTTCTTTTTCTTGTGGAACTGTCAAATCTAGGTCTTTCCTGTAAGATCGTTTCCTCCTTATGGGCTTGCAGTTTGTTCCTAGCCATATTCACCAAGAGAGTAAGCAGTCACAAAGACATTAGTTTGCACAGTCTCGCATTTGACCCAACACATATGCTACTTCAATGACAAAATTCTGCTTCGTATCTCCAACCTTGGTCTTAAAGAACGATCACATTATTCATTCCTCTGCCTTTCATGTCATCCCACACTAATCAGAGCATAAATCTCATAAAGCCCCATGCTTAAGTTCTGACCTAGACAACCCCCACATGAGCTCTAGAAAACTCACACAACAAGCTGATCCCAAAGCCTGTGGAAACCACTGGAAATCACTCTGATGATTTCAGCGTTCTTTGGCTCAAGGCCTCATCACAGACTATGGGATTATACCCAGTTATAGGTAATGCTTAAAATATGAGAACTGCTAAGCTCCCTCAGATCCTACTTAAATTTTTGCAGTAATGCTCTAGTCCAGCTAGACAGCAGGAACTTGCAATGTTCTGTCTTCACCTCCCATTTTTAGAAATGCTTTTGCCAGGCACGCGACACAACAATAAGAGTACAACCATGATAGCACATCACCTGTCTCCTTCATGAAGTGAAAGAGGATGTTTGGGCACCGTAAGGCAAGGGTATCTCCAGCTTCTGCCTCTGGCCAGCACAGTAATTTGTCCCAAGTTCTCTTGCAACCTCAGACAGAAAGCGAAATATATATTTAAGTATAGTTATATTTGAGAAACATAAAAAATTATAAAAAATCCTTTTAAAACTTTGACTCTCCACCTTTTACATATCTTATAAAAATAATTTAGCCACAATTTTTATTCTATAGTGAGAAATAAACACATCCAGAGGACTTTTTAATCTGCTTTAGTTAGATCCCCTGTGTTAGACTGGGGTGGGTTTTCAGAAGTAATGTAATAAAAAAAAATGTATTGTGGAAATGGGAGGGAGAGCAATGCTGGAAGAAAGACCAGATTACAGTACTTGTTAAGGGGTTACCTTATTTTTAAAGATCAACACACCCTCACATAGCAAGCATCATGCCATGATAGCATCCATTTGGGGAAGGAATAGGACAAGGACACAAGGATTCACTCATATAGATTGACTATCCATATTTGAATGTGAAAAAAGTGTTGAAAAAAAGAATTGAAAGAAATAGGAGTAAGAAGTAATGGGAAGAAGAGCTGACCAGAGAACAGGGATGTGGGACAATAGGTAAAACACTCAAACATGCGCATTGGCAGCACGGCTGTGTCCTGACTCTGGTATGGTGTTGCTTCTCTGTCACTCTTTTCATCCTCACACATGGATACCTGGTGGTGTTGCATTCCCATGCTCTTCTGAGTCCTCCAGACATTCAGCCTCCTTTTTCTTCAGCTCTGTCATAAAATCACATTCTGGGTGGACATTCCCAGCAACCTACATGGGGAGAAGTTTCAGCTGATTAGTAAGAAGGGGTTGGGTAGGATCTCATGAGCCATTAAGTCCAGACCCAGTTTTGCAACTCACAAGGCTGTGTTAAGGACATAGAGCACTAGCTTAGGGTTTAGCAGTCAAAGGGTGCCACTGTCTCTGCACAAATTGCAATGCTTTCAGCAGATGAACCCAGCTGAGCTCTGCCAAAGGCAGTTGCACTGAGCTACTTTACATCAGAGCAAAGCCTTAGGCAGTATAGCTGTCGGAGGATGATAACTACAGCTCTGTACCAGAAAGTTTATAAGATTTCTCTGGCTATGTTCATAATGAAAGACCTCTTTGCTAGGGCCTGGGTTGGAGTGCAGGGCTCATTTGCACCCTGACTTTAGCCCCTGCTAAATCTTGGCCCAGGGTGCACTTGCACAGGCTCCTTTTCTTAACAGAAGAGAGCCCCGCACTGCAGGGCATGCTGCAGAGCCCACCTGCTCCTCAGCATAGGCATGCCCCTGACAACCTCCAAAGAAACATCTTGATACCACATAAAATTACTGCAAAATTGTCTTCTGAGTGAGCTCTTCACTCTAACAGGAATGAATCTGTTCTCTCCCTTCTGCCATCTGCTTTTCTTTATACAGGGTAGGAGGCAAAACTCCTTTCTTTGGAAAAAAACTCTCCACCAAAGCATTTGTTGGTTTGGTATGCTGGTGTAAAGAAAAAAATTGGCATCCGGTGGTTTAACAGCAGGAAGCTTTTAGTTGTTTTAGTCCTTATTTAGACTTGTGTTTACATGGACACCACAAGAGAATTAGAAGGGATCCAGAGTACCTTGGCCACCAAAGGACACAGTCTGCAGCACACTGTTATGTACCACGGCTGCTGTGGGTGTACCCACTGTGCAGATTACAGACGTCTATTTTTCACGAAGAAAGAAATATGCACCTTGTCCAACCATAGGCATTGTCCCCAGTCCCAAGAGGCCAGTTGTCATCAGAGACACTCTCATCTTAGCTCTACTCCTGGCCGCTGGTGCCAGTGTGCTCTGTATGTGTGAATATAGATATAAAGACACAGATACACACAACAGAAAATAAACTCAGGATGAGACTTGCAGAGTGAACAGGTGGCTGGCATATGGCTCAGTTTTGTTCCACCCAGGGAAGATTAATATTCAGGGAATTTGGAAAATAAATAGCTGGCTTTCAGTTCATTCAGAGGGCAGATCGTATCCATTCCAATAAGCTGGTGTTTCCCCCCCATGTTAATGTCCATACCTCATGTTGGTCTGCAGAGCATTTGAACTGCATATTGGCTAACAACTTGAGGCTCTCAGGCTGCTGGTGAATACCGGATTAATTGCACAGCCTTTGCTCTTCTGGGGTTTGGACACTGGCAGTTGAAAATGTCATGTACACACATGTATGCCTTTCAAGGAGATAGTCTGCTTCCCATTTACTGCACTTTTAGGAAGAGGTGGTTTTCCTGCCAAACGGACAGACAGCAGTGCCATGGATCAGTTTAAGGCAGCAATGAAAAGGAAGGCCTCATACTCAAGGCTGAATGAAGTTTGGTGGAAGTGAGAGGAAGGTAACTATGAATGGGTGGAGCAGAGGCCAGCCATTGCCTTAGCCCCAGGAGGTGGAGATCTGATGTGTAGGATGCCTTCCTGATGTCAGCCCTGATCAGTAAAAACAGGCAGTCTAGGGAGCCTCTCAACTCCACTTCACTAAGATGTGCAATGGTAGCCAGGATGACAGAAAATTGTCATTTGTTTTGAACACCTTTGTTCACTTGATATCTCTCCTTGTGCCAACATGTATTCTTCCCCCCTTATACTCACCCTGGACAATGAAAGTCATCTATGCTGAAAAGCTCACTATCCATCATGTACGGCAGCTATTGCAAAAAGTAGCTTTATTAGTCAGTAGAAAAAACCAGTCAACCCATTTACTGAAAAACTATTTTACAACATTCTCTTGGTTTGGTGAACTGTGCCCAGAAAAACCTCAGTAGGCAGGAAATGTACCCATTTGCATGGTCCTAAATTATTTCTCCTGGCAAAAAAATGACTGGATTTTGCCTGTGAAAACTCTCTTTGCCCATTGAAATGTTCATGGCAAGAAGAAAGTTTGTTTGGCTTATTCACCAGGCCATGAAACCCTTTTTTTTCTTTTTCTTTCTAAGTCTCCAGACTCATGAGAACACTTTACCACATGCATCTCAAATAAAAAAGTGAGGCTGATCAAGTGCCAGGTATTTAAATTATTACCTCCTCCTTCAAGAAGACCTTAAGAGATGCCCTCACAATTTATTTTCAAGTCAGTGCTAACCACTGCTTGAATAAACACTGAGTGAAAGATCTGCTATGACAGAAATTCAGGTAAAATAAACTAAAAAGATTTATTTCACTCCTAGATGTGTTCTAGATATATTCATCCCCCTAGAGCATTTGACCACATCTAGCAGACCCTTATACTTTCCGAACAGCTCTGAATACTATTGCCAAACAAGGTGTTGAATCAGGTTTCAAACTACTCTGAAAACATACATAGACTTACTTGGTTAATCTCATTTCCTACCTCCTTCCCTTCTGCCCACTTCTGGAAGCATCAAATAATGGGATAGAGTTATGAGCCATTCTTTAAGGCAAGAATAAATGCCTGTGTAAGTGATTCAGCTCCCTTTGGTGTCTACATCTACAGAGACCTCATTATCTGATCTAGTTATCTTAGGCTACTTTCATGAGGATAACAGAGAGAAGCTAGCATTTTTGTGCATAGATCAGTTGAATTATTTTATACATTTACTTTTGGATAGAATGAGCTATGGTTTAGACTCAATTCACTAGGATTCTCCTGACTGTTAAATCCATGGTTACTTTCTAAATTTGGGCTTCAGCACTGAGTTAGATGAATACCACTTACTACAGCGACTGACATTATGCAGGCTTGTGCACAGGTCGTTACAGCAGGGCTATTTTGCCTGGTAGCTCAGCTACCAAGACAAGTGTTTCTGGTTTGTTGGATCCCTGAAGAAATGAAGCTCCATAAAATCTTTTAGTTTGCCACTTTGGCAATTCATTTGTCTTAGGATCTTCCCTACAGAAACTCCCTCTGTAGCTCACAGACCACAGAATCACAGAATGGCTGAGTCTAGCAGGAACCTCTGGGGATCATCTAATGCAACCTCCCTGCTCTACGCAGGGTCAAGTAGAGCAGGTTGCTCAGGGCTGCATCCAGTCGGGTTTTGCTTATCAACAAAGATGGGGACTCCGCAACCTCTCTGGGCAACTTCTTCCAGTGTTGGGCTACCCTCACAGTAAAAAGTGGTTTCTTGTGTTTAAATGGAATTGTCTGTATTTTAGTTTGTACCCATTGCCTCTCGTGTTTTCATTGCATACCACTACCAGATGACCATTCAGATTGCCTAGGAGTTGAGCTGTCCTCAGGAGAGGCGCTTCTCTCAATGGACTAGAGTGAAAGTCCTGGATAACTGCCATCTTACTTTAGGGTCTTCAACAAAAAGTTTAATGTTATGGTGGATGAATGTGGGCTCTTCCACCACAGGCAGCCTCTTGTGTTGGGTAGATGAGGCAAAACAGGAATCCAGTCTTGACTTGTTTCTTTTTCTTTTCTGAATTCTGGTAATTAGTAGAGGAAACATGAAGCAGAGGTTCTAGCACATTTCATGGTCATTTACATCCATGAAGATGGACAGATGTAAAGTGCCACTTAACGTACAGCAGGTGAGATCTGCAGGCATGCCTGTTCTATAGACCTTGCTGAGTAGCTACAACCATTTCACAAAGCTGAGCAGAACTTATGTGTCTCCTTTTAAAACAGCAGTCACCAGTTGAATTGCTCACATTTTTAAGAGTCTATTGGTTAAAATGTTCATGTGGAGTGCAGCAAACCTAAATTCAATTCCCTGCCAAACCTGAGAAGTTCCAAGGCTTTGTTTCCCATTTTTCAAGGAAACCAGTA
The DNA here is from genome assembly GCA_013401315.1 of Balaeniceps rex. Lineage (NCBI taxonomy): Eukaryota > Metazoa > Chordata > Aves > Pelecaniformes > Balaenicipitidae > Balaeniceps > Balaeniceps rex. The sequence continues at coordinate 25,948 of VYZW01001261.1, read as the reverse complement.
TCCCAATAAGGCTTCTTTAGGGAGAAGGTTCCTAATCATGCAGTATGAAACCTTTCTGCATCTGCACATGCAACTTTCAAGTAAACAATGGGATGTGCCTGATGAATTTTGTTAACTGTTAGCAGGACTTGAAAGAAGAGGAAATGGAAGGAGAAAAGATGGATGGCAATTTCAGAATGCATCTTCCCAAATCCATGGCCAATCTGAAGATATCAGTTTTGGATCAGTCTTTTAGCTGATGTTGTGATAACTACTCTTTGGCGTTACTGATGGGCAAACACAAGGCCTCTTAGTGGACCCTGATTTTGCAACAGCTTTGCATTCCCAGAACATCCATAACAGCTCACCCCAGCAGAGCAAATTGGACAGCAAACTCACTGGGCACTAGATACCTTTAAAGGACTTTGACACGTGGAAGTCAGCTACACCTTCGTGACAGTTCCACTACCATGAGAAAAAATAAATGAATAATGGCTTAACTCCAAACTGAGCTGCTGTCAGGGTCCTGAGGGGTTTTAGTGGCTCTGCTCAGCCTGCCCTGGGGCCTCCCCCTACTCTGCCCATGGGCCCAGGACCCCTTTTCAGCTCAGTCTCTGACCCAACAATGCTGTAGGATAGTGGTTGCGAGCACCACCACAGCTCCGTCCTGCACAGCCTTGGGCCCTGCTGATGTCTCAGCCTGGCCCAAGCCCGTCCTTGTCCCCATGGCCTTGTCCGATCAACCTGGGCTATGTCTGACTCTGAGTCGCCTCACTGGGCCTGATCCTGACCCTGATCCTGACAGGCTGATATGCCCTCCTCTTTACCCTGCCCCTTCACTGGAGATGATGGGATGGGTTCTGGCTGGCAAGATCCTACCCTGCCTGTCCGGTTATTACTTATAGAATAAATATAGCTTAGAAAAAGTATAAATGTTTTTCTTGTAGTCATATTTGCACCCCATTTGGAGTTAAGATAAGGAAACAGGTATTCCTCCAATATTCTTTTTAGAAGGGCAAAAGTGATAGGAATTGTGCAACAGGAGCCAAAATAGAAAACCTTTTTGAGAGGACCATAGCTAATATTTCAGGTTGTTCTCCTGAATAACTTCATACAAAAATCTTCTTGCTCATGAGGAAAACTAAGCTACAAATGAAGTAAACACTGATAAGTCCCAAATAGAATATGAATTTGCAGTTGCTATATCCATCAGTTAATGTATTAAATGGAGCTGTGGGTTAGCACAACCACCAAAAATCAAGCAAATCTTTACCCTTGTCAGAGGGCCCCTGCTGAAGGTCTTGTTAATGTGATAAAAAATAAAAAAAAACAACAACAAAAGAAAACCCTCTTCCAGACCAGGCTCTGAAGAGGGACATGAAATGCACACATAAGAAAGTAACTTCTCTTTTTTTAACTACTCTCGGTGTTTTCATAACGACACAAAATTTGCTGCTTGAATGATGCTTTTCCTCTGTTTTCTCTTATATACATCAGAATGGATCAATATTTGCATTCTTTTCACATTACAGGAGGCACCATGCAAGCAATGACAGCAAAAAAATCTCAGTTTATGGAAGCTGAGAGTCAGCCTCTTAAGCATTTAAAACCTCTCCAAAAGTTGAGTTCAGCTCTTCCGAGGAAAGCATATTATCAAGTTATACCAACAATGAAAACAGATGGCTGGTTCTCCACCATTTTCTACTCAAATAAGAGTTCTTTACCGATCCTCTATTACGGTAAAATATGCAACACACGCAAAGAGATTTGTATTATACACTTACACATAAACTTGGTTTTGATCAGTGCATAATCGTATTGTAACCAATCCAACTTTATAGAAGAAAGTGCTACTTCTCTTGGGTAAACGGGACAGCTTCTTACAGAGACCTTCAGTGATATTTTTAACTATAAGCACTGGATCCTGATATTCTACTTATGAGCAATCATACTTATCTGCTCCCACTATAGGGAAGCGGAGTTTGTCACACAGATGATACAAAGGAAACCATAGCTTTGCATCAGTAAAAAGTCTTTTCAGTCATTTCGCAGTGTTTTATTTCTCTTAACCCACAAAAATCAAGCTGCTGTGCCATCTGTCATGAAATGTTCCTTCAGAGAAGAGATTCCCAGGTAAGAGGAAAGGATATAGCAGAAGGATCACAAAAGGAAGATGCTGAAAATGTAATTACTCTCAAAAGGAAAGAAAATATCTTTCCCTCACTTTTCACAGACCTTTCCTGATATCTGTGTGATCCTGTACGCTGGTTTACTGATCACTGTCCAAAGCAAAACATCAGCAAGACCTCTAGGCTTTTTAATTTATTTGGATATTTCTAATTCCACCATAAACATCCCTGCCAGTTCGACTCATTTGTTACCTGTAGCATCTCAGCTGCTCACATATTAAATAACATAAATGCTACCAACAAGGCAGATAAAACTGTAACTAATAAGACTGCATAATCTGAAATTTAAGAAAACTCTAGCAAAACTCAGCTGCTCTGATGTAACAGCTCTCCTCCACTTTCTTCTTTTTTGTCAATGTCTTTTAAAGCCTACACAGAAAAAAAAGGGGATTCTGCCAATTATGTTGTTTCTCCCTAGTGAGTGCGTGGTAAGAAAGCAGTGAAATGCATTGATATATCGATCCTACAACATGTGTCCCTTCTGCTGCTGTTCACACTTTTCATAGCGTCTTGCCTTGTTTAACTGGAATCCAAAGCAAATAAAGAGAAAAGTCTCATGCAAAAAGTAAAGCTGTATCTGACCATCTGCTCCAAGAAGAAAATGAACAATTACTGAAAAACAATGAAGTAAAAGCTTTTTTTCATGCAATTACTTACGAGCACTGCCAGACTCAGGGTGTACAGAGCACGGTGGTATGAAGCACTAGAGTTCATGTTCCAAAGCAAAAGTAAGACTTCACTTCTTTAGCCTTTCTTAGCATCTTTCATCTGCTTTTTGACTTCCCTTTCTCCTGTCAGTTGCTGATTTGAAGCATTTATCTTTTTGCACAGAAGTGACGTAACAGTACAGTGAAGTGGGAAATAAATATTAACAACTATCTAAGCTGTATTTAACCTGCTTCCCACCTTTTTTACTTTGTGGCATGCTCAAAGACTGGACTGGATGAATTGAGTGACTGATCGCAAGATTGTGGGAATTCTCTACCTCCTGGCAAGACCCCTGTTTCTTTCTTTGTAACTCAAAATGATTTTAAGAGGGATGGACAGCTCTAAATGTTGCTAATCCTGTATTAAAACAACATGGCTGGCATAAGAGAAACCCTCTCCTAGCAGCTAATGTTAATGTCAATTTATTCTAATAAAACACATTTCATAGTGTGGCTTCAATGTATCTGTATATGTGTGTTTGTATGGAGTACAATGACCACGGTACTATATTTTAAAATACAGGATCAAAACCTACTCAGAGGAATGTGAACACAATTCTGCTGGGTATCTGTTGGACATTAACTTGAAGGCAAAATTCAGAAGGGATTCTTCTCACTTTGCTTCAGACTTCTGCAAGTTCAGTGTCTAAATCTGAACTAGTCAAATTCTCTAGTTCAAGTATAGAAATATGTACACTCAGCTCATTCATCTCATCCTAAGCTTTGAGGCAGGGCAGGTGAATCCCACTCTGGAAATACCCAGTCTCACTCAGAGCTAAATGTCTAATGTCCAGACATCATAAAGTCAGCTGTACTCCAGCCATGCTGTGTACACATGAAAGCTTGTCTATCAATTTATACTGTCTTGAAGGACTTCAAATTCCATATCAACATTAAGTAAATGTTAACATGGCAAAATCAGAGGCACAAGATATGAAATACCTTTAAAGTAATGTTCTCCACTCTTCTCATATCATGCCATTCCTCAAAATCAGTTCTTAAGCCCAGCTCCCATCTTCCCACAATGGTCCACCCTACAACCCTGTTTCTGCCTTTGACACTTTTTTGTCCATCCACGCTGCTCATCTTCCTGCAGTTATATCAAATGACCTCTTATTGTTTATCTACACAGGTTGGGTAGGGGAATGCTGAGACCTTGGAAAGGAGCTTCCCAGCTCCTAGAGTCACCACCGCTATGAGGAACTAAAATTGTACTTAGGCAAGGCTCAACTACATCTTAAGTATCTGTAGGGATGAAGCCTTCAGGGCTTGGTTGTAGGTTGGATCTGCAAGGCAACTGAGTATGTGCAATGCAAGACTGTGTCTTTAGAGAGCTGAAGTTGGCAAGCTTTCCTTTCAGTGTGCGCATAAGGATTTATTTCTTTTTTTCCCCAAAGCCTTATACCTTGCCTAAATGAGGCAAGCTTTCACAGGGCTGTCTAAACCAAAATTAGAGCTGAGTTCCTGCCAATTTTAATCATTTAGTTCCAGAGGATGAAGCTCTAGACCTTGTAAATGAAAAACACTTATAAGTGCATTTATCATGGGCAAATTCTCATATTTTTCCTAACCTCATTTCAGAAGCTACAAAATCTCGAGAAATGAAAGATTTCCCCGCAGAGGTATAGCATGGAAAAACTTTAGCCCATAGTGTTAAATTTACTTTTTCAGCTGGTAAAGTTATGAAAAAAGCTGTTAAGAGAACTTAAACTTACAGAGTCTTAATTCACCATGCCACATGCCTTCAAAATAATGCCTGGCAACAGTATTCAATTCTCACCAGTGTTTTGCTGATTACCTCTTATTACCAATCGAGGAGGTAGACAACCTGAATCTTTACACTACTCAAAGTGCTTTCAGTAGTAAGACTACAATAGGGACTTTTAGCTGTCTTACAAATATTTAGTATTGTTATATTCCTTCAAGATCTAAAACCATAGTGACTGGTGCTGTCATCACAAGCTCAGGCCAGCCGACGCTGCGTTGCAGCACTTGGATATGTTCCCTCTCCTTTCCTTCCCAAAGAGATTCCAGATTAAAAAAAAAATCTTTGGCTGAGCATCCATCAGGTGTCCTGTAATGTATCAGTGCTCTTGATGTTAATAGTCTTTAGGTTATCCCACAAATGGTCTACAAATCAGGCACCCTACAGCCATTTCTACTAGTGTTTGAAAAAGAATAATAAACAGTCCTGTTTCAAATGAGTAACACCTCACATTTCATGGGGATGCATTTTTTTGGTCCCTGTATTAGAAAAACATGTTGCCTATGAGTAAGCTTTTGGTGTACATATTAGAATTTTCCATTTCAGCCACCACATCTGAACCATTATATGTGTTTATTCAGTGCTGTTGAAGTCATGCCTATAAAAACTGCAGAAGGCATTGCTTGCCACTTTTCAACATACCAGAGCACATAGAGCGCCCTTTGTAAGAGATTTGAAAAGGCTTTCATCTTCCAGGGAGAGTGAGCATTGATATAGAGGGGTCTCATGCTGAAATCCACCACATAGGAACCCTGATGTTCATGGGTCATTTTGGAAAACCTGGATTTTCTGTATTTGCAGCCTTATTCTGCCAATCTGCAGCACAGACATTCCATTAAAATGAGTTCCTTCCTACTGTTGCTGTTCTGTGCAAATTTCCAGCTGTTTGTGGTTAAGGAGAAGGACATGTCTAAAAGAAAGTAATGGGCTTATGGGTCTTTTTTTTTTTTTCCTTAAAAAAGGCTATTTTTTCATTTAAACAAAAAAGTTTCCTCAATAACTTACAGAACTTTGAGCTCCTTAGTTTCACCATAAAAGCACATCTGAAGGACCAGTATTCCACAGGCACAAAGTTATCACTTCCTACCAGTTCTATCCATGTTTTTTCCATCTTGAATACCACCACCCCTGCAAGTCCGCTTCCACGCTTCTCCTGAGCAGAAGCAAGCGTTTGACAGATCAGTAATTACTACATCTTCTCTCCACTCATCACGTCCATGATCAACGCACTCCCTATTGCACACAGGTCCTCTGCCAAGTCATTTCTAGTGGTGGCAACTTGCCTTTAGGACAGCAGAGCTGCAGAGGAGAGATTGAATATGCAGCGGAGGAAATGTTCTTCTCCCCCTGGGCTCTCCAAAGGTGAAAGTCTGACATTTTCACAGCTCTCTCAAGGATTCTCTTGCTGCTTTTTGCAGAACGGTTTTAGACACTTATGCTACCAACTCGCATAGTTTGTAAGATACTGGCTGATTTCACAGCAGCTTGTTGCCTCCTCCCAGCCCTGCCACCCCTGTTTCTGCACTCTTCTCCCTACACATAGAACAGCATCCCAAAACTTATATAAAATTCTTGTTTTTTTTCTGCCACTTTTTCTCTCTCTGCAAGATCCCCTCCATTATTGTAGCTACAAGGACGTTTACACAGAGATTATTTTTATACAGTCGAAATGTGGCTATTTATTTTATTTTATTTAAACCATTTTTGAAAATATCTGTGGAAATCTACATTGTTTGGACCCAATTAATCTGATTTCATTGCTGGAGGTTACGATGCAATGAATAAGCACAAAAAGAATTAAAGTAAACTACCAAAGCTAGATGGCCTCGCTGAACAGAGTAGCTGGGTTTCCCCAGGCAACAAGAGCAAGGGTGCAATTATTTTAGACTATCCTTGTCCTCTCTTTGCAGACTTGAGAACTCAGTGCTCATATACACCTGATTTACCTCAAGCAAGACTCAGGTTCATATCTCCTTCTACCTTAACCACCATGCTACTGCAGTTACACGTAAATAGATGAGAGTAAATTGTCTCTTCCACCAACATGCGTGGCTGGACACCGTCTGACTCCTAGAGCACAAGGTGCTGGGTGGTGGTGGTAGGGCTACATTTCACCCATGGTATGAAACATTAGCCAGCACAATATAGTCCAAAATTTATGAAGAACATTTCTGCAGCAATTAATAATACCTAGTTGTCTTATGATGATGGAAAGCTGGAGGAAATCTTAATATTATAAACGAATAATTCACAATCTTACCATTTACCTAAAAAAGATATTATCAACTACTTATTTTAGTGACATAAAAAAAATGGGGAGCTGCCAAAGTTAAAAGTAAACAATTTGAGTTAAATAGTCAAGACTTCTGAGATGACATTGCTACAGCTTCATATTTCCCAAGGATCATGCCCAGAAAAAGGTATTAGAATTCAGCATTGAGAAAAGGGCTACAGTTAGCATTTTGTCTTGAACTTGTTCATCCAATCAGCAGGGTCAAAAGTGAAAGTGGAGTCAGGACTGCTTTTGTGGTCTACCAAGGTCAGACCCATGGGCACACACTGTCATGATGAAGTTTGCAATACTGAAGGCAAATCTACTGTGGAATAAAGGGAAATTTCAGTCTCTATCGTTGTCTCCCAGAGGCTCTTATTGCCATGACAATTCTTTAAAACTATTGAAATTTAGAGGAAAGATGTGGGAGGGGAGGGGGGGAGGAAGGCTGGGTCTAAGTCATTTAACCACAGCTCCAAGAATAGGCAATTTTGTTGTGCAGACGTGACAGATAGGTGTTTAGTTTCTGAGGAAAAAGGGAATGTTTGAAACAGGGCAACTTTAGACAATCCAGAGCTTCAAAAAGTTTTATAAATGGGGCCTTGAATTATCATTTAAATACTGAAGATCAAAAATATGCAGAGTCATAATTATGCAGTGGAATTAATTTTTCTTTGCAACACAGTGTAAAAGGGTGATCATTTTGCTCGCACCATGTATGAAACGAGCAGATGGATTTTAATTAAAGCTATTTAAACATAACGCAAAATGCAGAGCATTAACTCTCCATCATGTTAAATTAAGTCAAATCTGTTTAAGCGCTTGTATATTAGGGGTTTGCACCAGTGTGCTTGATTGATTTTTGTTTCCACTGGGATAAATTTTCTAGCTTGGCAGTAAGGCTATGGCACAGTTACTTGACCACAGTGCTAGCTTCAGCACTTCTTTCCTTTCCCCTTTCAACTTTCTTTTGGCTGCTTACTCCCTGCCAGAGCTATTTGTGGGCATAGCAGGGAACTGGAGCAGGGAGCTGATCCAGACTAGAAATAAACATTTTTTTTCCCCAGAAGAAGCAGTTCCCCAGTCCATCTCACCATGTCTCGTAAATGTTGTCAGTGTAATGGAGAAGGCAGCCACTGGTAGAGGAGCCGGGGCCAGTTTTAGGAGAGGGCAGGCGCAGCTGAAACAAACCTGAAACCATGTCTTGCGGCTACCTAGGGAACATCAGGTGATGTTTTCAGACACACGTCTTGTCATTTGAGTGCTGTATTTAAAAATTCTCTTACGGGGGAAAAAAAACAAAAGTTTTTGCATGCAGAAATAGGAAAACATAAACTCATGCACACGATCTGTATGAATGATCAAAATAGGCTACTTAGTTTTTTTTAATGGCAGCCTGTTACTGAAAAACTATAGTTTGAAGTGGATTCTCATGCACACTTATTGCCTTCATCTTTGGTATGGTCAAAGGTTTAATCAGTGGTATTTGACTTGATTTCCTTATTTACAGGTAAAAAAGTTTTCATCCTATCTACTTGTTACGAAAATTTGAGGCTGCAATTCAATGGTAGGGTTGTTAGTACACACATAGTAATGTAACAAGAACTTTTTTATTTTGCCAGGTAGTCTAGAAAAGTCTTCATTGATACAATAACATTTCATAAAATTTATATACCAGACATTTCTACAATCACCCAGAGCTGGATGAAGTTTTCTATATTTTTTAATAGGGCCAACAGAAATTTTGGAGAATGGTGGTTTTCTATTTCAGAGAGAAAGGAAAATGGAAAGAAAAAACCTGAAAAACACAAAAAAAAACCAAACAAAAATACCCCCAAACAAACCAAAACCCAAACAAAAACCAAGTTGAACATAAAATAAAAATACTTTTTTTTTAAATAAAAAAATTCCTGAACATAAACATAAAATAAAACTTCAGATTTTCTTGTAAAGATAAGTAAGAAAAATTAACACATCATTCAGCTTTAACAAGCTTATTTTGGATTTTGAGGTGGGAGCACCATTCTCCTCTGAAACAGTTTTGAATGATCATTTGATTGACTTGTCCATTGATGAACTATTGTCTAATGTTCACCGTGTCCATCATACCACAAAAATTACCGAAAAGTTTAATTTAAATTTTAATAAAAACTAATTTCTCATCAAAAAGGTCAATAAAAATGTTCTTTGAAACATCTCCATGTATCTTATGAGTTCTACAGAACATAATTTTCAAATTTCTGGTATAGTCCATGAGATATCTTCTGTCTTGAATTGTTTACTGGTTTCTCTTGACTTCTGTTATTTGGGCTTGACATCAATAGATGAATGCAATAAACACTCATTTCCAAAGCTAGTTGTCATCTGGAATCAGTATAAAAGGCTCTGAAATTTTTCAGCTGAGGAAATTTTACTTCCTTTTTAAGTGAAAAGTTGTCTCAGCCAAACAGAACATTCATTTCTAACACAAATTGTATCAATTACTTTTCCCAGCTGTACAGAAACATGATTATTGTGTGGTCCAAAATGGCACTGTCTTTTGGTTCTCATTTAATCAGTTGCTCATTAAGACCTTGCAAGATCTAAAAATGGTCCTTACATTCATCATCCATCATTATCTGCTGGTCATACTCCACCAGTGCCTTACATCAGAGAAGGAAAGTAATCCACTTTCTACATTAATAATTTCAGGATATAGTATAACACAAACAGCTGCAAAAAGCAATACTGGGCTGGAAAAAATCAAGTACACAAACACAATTGTCCTGGTTTGGCTGGGCTAGGGTTAATTTTCTTCCTAGTAGCTGGCATAGTGCTGTGTTTTGGATTCAGTAGGACAAGAATGCTGATAACACCCTGATGTTTTAGTTGTTGCTAAGTAGCGCTTAGGCTAGTCTAGGACTTTCTTTTTCAGCTTCCCATGCTCTGCCAGGTGCACGAGAAACTGGGAGGGGGCACAGCCAAGATAGTTGATCCAAACTGCCCCAAGGGCTATTCCATACCATATGACGTCATGCTCAGTACAGAAACTGGGGGAAGTTGGCCGGGGGGCAGCGATCGCTGCTCGGGGACTGGCTGGGCATCGGTCAGCGGGTGGTGAGCAACTACATTGTGCATCAATTATTTTATATATCCTGTTATCATTATTATTATTATTTTCTCTCCCTCTGCTGTCCTATTAAACTACCTTTATCTGAACCCACGGGTTTTCCTTTTTTTTTTTCCCCCGATTCTCTCCCCCATCCCACGGGGATGGGAAGGGTGAGCGAGCGGCTGTGTGGTGCTTAGTTGCCAACTGGGGTTAAACCACAACAACAATCTATGAAGATGCTCTTTACAGAGCAGGCCTCCAGAAAAACATCTGAGAGTCAAGGTGGCTAACAAGGTGAGTAAATGATGTCAGTGATGTTATAGTTCTGGAGAAAAGCAAAATTATTGGGTGTATAAATGAGGGTATTACTTATTTCCTACATGAAGAAATACTTCATGATGGCAAGCAGTCAAATTGCCAGAGCAATTTGACCAGTCTATGATGAGGACTATCTCTGAAGCGTTTTTCAAGAAAGCTTTGGATCTGTTGGAAATAATGTAGAGGCAAGCAGACGGCCAGGAAACTGCAGCGTAAGGGGAAAGGTCAAAAGGAAAGCAATGGTTTTGCAGGAAGAGAAGATGAAGAGGATACATGACACGTCTTGTATTATAAAAAGACCTTTGGAAAGGAGACAGGAATAATTTTGCCCATGTCAGACAGGACAAAAAGGCACTGGCTACATCTGCTAGAGGAAAACTGTGGATGGGATGTCAGGAAAAATCTTTCTGGCAGTAAAATTGGTAAAGCCTTTGATAAATCAAAGGAAGAAAATGTGGAGTCTCCATCTTTGCAGGGTTTTTGAAAAAGATCAGACAAACATCCATGGGAGTGATGACTGAGACTGCCTTGGGGCTGGACAGTGGATTGGTTGATGTCTTGAAGTCTTTTCAAGTCCTGTTCCCCTGCACTTTGATGGACTTCCAGCAGTCATAGGAGATTGATCCTTGAAGTGCACTGCCAACAGAGTTGTCTTCAGGGGTGGGCAAAGTAAATGGTCTTTGAAACAAATGAGAATTTGAGGGGAGAAAACAGACAGTTTATAAAAAAGTAATATTTTCTTTTCCATACCAGTAATTCATTTCCTGGTCAAACTGGCAAGAACAATGGATTTAATTCTTCTACATTCTTTTTTTTTTTTTTTAAAAAGAAGTTCAGAAGCTAATGGGAGAAAAGAGCAAATTTTCTAATTTTCTTCCCATTTTCTTCTGGAAGACAGATACCTTCCATACTTTTGAGATGAACATTAGTATGAACTTCATTTTGCAAATGTTACAAACCTTGTAAAATCACAGTGTGTCTTCACTGAAGAAAGGAGTAGGCATAAGTTATAAACATGATACTACTCTTCTAAACTAATGGAACAGTTCCTGGCAAAAAAAGTGCTAGTGAGGGGGAACAGGAATGTCAGTCATGCTCTTAGTAAGGAGCAAACCCATGTGTACTTACTACAAAATAATCTGAAGAGCAGCAGCCTGTTCTTAGCTGTTCCCTATCCCAGAGTTGTTCTCCTTTCATATGGATTCATCTACTCTTTTTGGTGTAGTGAATGTGTATAAGGGGACCTTGTTTGGAAAGGTTCAATGGGACAATATTGCTAATGAACACAGAAGACAGTGCTGTTCTTGGGGAAATTCTGCTGTTTGGCCATGATAACATGACTTTTCTGCATTCTAAGAGACCTTGTAGAAGCTCAGGTCGATATACCGACTGAGCTTGCTCCTCAACCCTTGCACAGTGGACTCAGGCAGCTATCACAAATATCTGTGCCTCTGTTCTCCCTTTTAATGGTGAGAACAACAGTGAACATGAAAAGTGTAGAGGAGGTATGAAGTCACATTATTATGAAGAAACTTCTGTGTTAATGTAAGTGGCTTATTGGTTCTTTATATACATTATTAGTAGAAAATGTGGAAAATAATGAGACAATTTTCCATAGATTTAAGAAAGATTTAGGAAAAATGTAATTATATTAGGCTTTTGGACTAATGTTAATACCAAACACTGGCAGAAGAACGTGTAACAAAAGATGTCCTAGGTATTGAATGCTAAAGCCTCATAAAGGATAGGACACATATAGAAGTAGGAAGTTAATAATAAACTAAAAAGCCCCAGAGAAACAGTTATTAGTTATTATGTTTTCATTGAATAGGCTAGTAGTGAGGTATTATTTTCCTAACCATGCTCTAATAAACTGCTGCTGACCTGACCAGGCACTAAGCAAAAATCACTGATGAAGGAACATTTGCATTCAATTAGGCAAGTGTTTAGTTATTGCATTACCAGACACTAATCACTATTAAAGATTGTTGTTACTCTTGTCCAGGAAGAAGTTTTGGCAGTTAAGGCTACATTGAAAAGTATAACCTGAAGTATAACCCATTCTTTTACAAAATAATGTTTATTTCTTTTGAGCCATTGCACAGCCTATTTGTACCTTGGGAAGGTCACCGACTGTTCTTTTGATTGTATTGCTGGCCAAAGGCTAAGATAATAAGTAAATCCCTGATCATTCTAATAATGGGAGAAGTTGAGAAAAAGTGGACCAATAACCAGCACCTGGGAGGCTCTTTTCTTTTGTCGTTTTTTTTTTTCCCCCTGACAAAAGAGAGAACCTGAGTACTATGCATACAAAAAGGGATTTAGTTAACCATGGCGGCTGGGAAAGGCAGGACCCTGTGGTTCTGCTTTACTCTCTGTGTTGCCCATTAATGAGTCTTATTGTTTTTATTGTGAGCACACAGCGTACTGCTGTCTCATGATCTGGAATGAACAGCAGTGTGATTGGACTTTTGCCTGTTAGGGATGGCTGAATATCTTTCTTTTGGCAGTGACTTTTTTTTCCTTCCTAATGGAAAATTGCCTCCTGACACATTGAAAAGGTCTCCATGGACTTTCATGTGAGTTCAGGCATAGAATCATAGAATCATGGAATAGTTTGGGTTGGAAGGGACCTTTAGAGGTGATCTAGTCCAACCCCCCTGCAGTGAGCAGGGACATCTTTAACCAGATCAGGTTGCTCAGAGCCCCGTCCAACCTGACCTGGAATGTTTCCAGGGATGGGGCCTCCACCACCTCTCTGGGCAACCCCTTCCAGTGCTTCACCACCCTCAGTGTAAAAAATTTCTTCTTTATGTCTAGTCTAAATCTGCCCTCCTTTAGTTTAAAACCATTACCCCTTGTCCTGTCACCACAGGCCTTGCTAAAAAGTTTGTCCTTACGTTTCTTATAAGCCCCCTTTAAGCACTGCAAGGCCGCACTAAGGTCTCCCCGCAGCCTTCTCTTCTCCAGGCTGAACAGCCCCAACTCTCTCAACCTGTCCTCATAGCAGAGGTGCTCCAGCCCTCGGATCATTTTTGTGGCCCTCTTCTGGACCCGCTCCAACAGCTCCATGTCCTTCTTGTGCTGAGGGCTCCAGAGCTGGACACAGGGCTCCAGGTGGGGTCTCACCAGAGCCGAGTAGAGGGGCAGAATCACCTCCCTCGACCTGCTGGCCACGCTTCTTTTGATGCAGCCCAGGATAGGGTTGGCCTTCTGGGCTGCAAGTGCACACTGTTGGCTCATGTCCAGCTTTTCATCCACCAGTACCCCCAAGTCCTTCTCCACAGGGCTGCTCTTAATCCCTTCATCCCCATCCTGTATCTGGGACAGGATTCAGTTACCTGAACATATGTGGCTATTGATGTCTGAGATGTCTGGTTCATCCTACTTAACTTCTGGCTGTCAGGAATAGTACAGGTGTTCCCTAGATCCGTCAATTTTGTGCTAGCCCTGAGCACAGTCAAATAGTTAAGTCAATGATATCCAAGTGGTGGTCATGGTGTTGACTATGCAGTGTTAGCAGCAGCACAAGATGAGTTAAGTCAAGTGTTCACTCTTGGTGGCCCATGGACCACATATAAGTCTGTGCCTGTGGTTATTCTGCAGATGTTTTAACACTGTAAAATGCTGAGCCAAAAAGTAGGGGTTCTGGTTACATTGGTTACAGTAGTAATGAGAAAAGTAAGAAACATATTATTATTTTGATTACACAGTAGTAACTGAGTAATTACACAACGTGGTAATTCAGGAATGACTAAAGAGAAAATGGAACCATAATTAACTACTCTATCTTGCAACATAGACCCTTATTTGAGGAAATGACATAATAACATGGAAGCAATCTCTCCTTACAAACCTAAGTACTATAGAAATAGTTCACAGCTCAGACAATTTGTTCACCTTAGGGAAGTACTGGCATAATAACTTTTGAAAACAACAAGAAATTTATACATATGAAAGTATACATGAGTGTGTAAATGGGCTAAACTTTGACAATTATGATACATTTTCAAGTTTTTTGGGAGAATAAATTCTGACTGTTTTCCAACTAGCCATCAGATTCAATGTCTCTTCATGTACAGTTTTGAACTGCCTTTCTAGAAAGCTCAGGGCTTTATTTTAATTTTGAAGGCTACATATTTAGAATCCTGAAACCATCTTCAGGGCTCAGTAGAAAGACCAAAGGTGAGATTAACCCAATAAACAAAACCTCTGGTTAAGCCTTTCCACCCTCTTCAGAGAGTTCAGGATATCTATGATCTAATTGTTATACTGAGTCTGACCCCTGACTAGCTCCATCATTTAACCAGGACTTTACACAAACTCAAGGGTTTTCTCTGTGAGAATTTTTTTTTCCTACAAATTCTCTATTTTCCCACTCCCTAGAACTATCTTTAAAAATCAGAATTGGTCAACATTGTTCTTTTTGCTTACTCCACAAAGCTCTGGTACCTTCCAGAAGTGTGTATCTTCTTGGATTAAAGTTCTGAGTAAGGAAAAAACATCCATACTTGCAACAGAGAAGAAAGGAAGAGACATTTGTCAAAATAGTGATACTTGTGAAACTAGCTCAAGAAATTTACCCATGGACGAGTTTTGAGCCTTGTGTCTTTCCCACAATATTGAACTGTCACATATAAGCAAATCTCAAAAAGAATGGTCACACACCTGATGAATCTCTTCAAAGTATCTCTTAGCACATTGCTATATCAGCCTTACAGATCCTCATTGTTTATCATCTCACACATATACGTCCTCTCTTAAGTTGGTGCCAAACTGTGACCATTTGGACAATACTGGACGGTAACCACTGATAAACAGAGAGGGACACCTCACCATGACATTTCTTTCCATTGTCATTTAGACTAACAAGGCAGATCTGCACGTCTTTTCCTTAAAAAGGAGTATCAGCTTACTTAGCGTACTGGGGTACAAACAGATTTTGGAGATTTACTGAAATTATCACAAGATATATTCTCTACCTACCCCATTATATTTGCCATATTTTGATGGTTTTCAATGATGGATAAATAGGAGGAAAACCAAAAAGTACCAGTTGTTTTATTACACAGTCCCTCATAGACACAGGGCATAACAAAAAAAAAACAAAAAACCCCCCAAAAAATCAGGTTTCTCTTGGATTATCCATAACTATGGATACCAGTTATGCAAGACTCACTTTAGCTACAATAACTGAGGTAACTAAGTATTTTAACCCTAATCTAACACTATGGCAATGAGGATTTAATTCTGTGACAGATGGCTGTTTAACTACAAATATCTGCACTGAATATGTGAAATATTCGCATCCTCCCTTGGCAACCAACTCCACAGCCTGGTTTCTCTTGCAGTTATGAAGTTTTTCCTAATATTTGATCTAATTCCTCCCTGCTGTCTTGTAAACCCATTTCTTCTGCCCATAATGATGAGAAGGAATAACTGATGCATGTCTCTTATGTAACATCTTTTTTAGCCATCCTCAGTTAATCATCACTCTCCCTTTCTCTCTGGAATCACACTCCCAGTTCTTTAAGGTTTCTCTCTGAGACCTTACTTGCCCAGCTTCTTCATTCTATCAGCTTTCTTTGAACTCCCTCTGGTCCCTCTGTCTTATTTAATAGCAAGCTTGCAGTGTTTTAAGCATATTTTAACAAAAATAAAATGTAAAAGAATTTTAAAAATTCTTTTGAGTGCCATGTAAAAGCCAATGCCGTGTCAATGGCTTCTTTTCCATTAAGACCTGTGTGACCAAAAAGGCCATGACACTTCATCCAAAGATGGGCTAAAGAGAGCAAGAAACAACTGGAGAATTTTACAAATTATTTCAGAATGCAAACTGCAGCTACAGCTCTGCCCAGCAAACACAGAGGAGTTCATGCAAGGATTCAAGGTGTACTGCACATCAGCGCCTTCATTCGTGCAAAGTCACCGAACTTGAATCTGCGGTAGCTGAGGTGCCTCAAAAACTGAGAGAGAAATATATGCTTGAAAAAGAGGAAGTGAGATACAGTCTCAGGGTTTTTATTTCTTTTAATATCACGTTCTCCGCAGTAGCTATGCCAGCAGGAACTTGGGATGTAGTTTAACTCCTCCAGGCAAGGCAAGGATGAAGAGACTCTGCCTGAGAAGAGTAGATCAGTTTCTATCCTCCACCTACAAGAACTTCTCTCACTTCATTCCCTAACACATCTGGGGTTTCATAGAATCATAGAATCATAGAATGCTTTGGGTTGGAAGGGACCTTTAGAGGTCATCTAGTCCAACCCCCCAATCTGTTGGTTTGCTGCCAACAGATCTGCAGATCAGCTGGCCATACCTGTACTATCGTGGCCGTCAGCTGACTTGAGCACGCTGCTTTTCTGCAGCTCCCTGGTCCCTCCTGCTCCCTGAAATGATCAGGTTTTGTAGAACTCTGGGATTTCCAGACTAATGAGTTGCCTAGAAAGATTTGACATTTTTGTTGTAAAGAAGGTGATGCTACTGTTGTTTTCTCCTATCTGATCTAAAGCCTCAAGGAAGTGAAACTGCGGGCATTACCTTGATTTTGTGGTTTTCCAAGCTTTGCTCCTCATAAAGACAAAAGGAGAGGGTAGAGAATGACTGACCCATAGTACTGGGAATGGACAGTATGACCAATTGACCTCTGAAATAGCAAAAGTCATCAAACTTCCCATTTGTTCTCTGACCAGAAAGGGGGATGTGTAGTAATTTCCCTCTCTCATTCCCCTCTCACTATGTCAGGATACTCACATGCGAGCAAAACACCACTTCCATACCAGGGTGGGGGCAGAGACTTCTACAAGAAAAATAAACTGCAAACAAAGCAGAGTTGTAAACTTATCGAAGAAGTCTTGTCAGAAGCAGGAAACCATTTATAAATCTAGTCCATTTCTGGGAAGTTGGTGGTGTAGGATATAGGGATGGCAGAACTCGTGGCAACAGTGATTCTCCTCTGGCATGTTCCTGGAGGATGAGCAAGGAGGCTCAAAAATTTCCTTATTTATCTGTGTCTTGCATGACACATAGCATTGAGGTGCAGTAATCAGCACGCATATGCAGCAATTTAAGATTCAGCATTCATTGTGTAACAACAATAAACATTATTTCGTATGGCTGGCAATTACAGTGAGATGTATTACTTTGTCCTGATGAGAGCAAAGAAACGCACATTTCCCGCTTATGTGAACAGTAAGAAAAAAGCAGAAATCTGCCTTCCAGACTGATTCACCATTTCTGTTAATGACACTGTGCATATCTCATTTCCTAGGAAGTTCCAAGTAGTGAAATCATTCTTGACACCTTGTCCCTACACAAGAACTACGTGTACTTTTCACACCGAAGTGACTACGTGGTCTGAATTTTGGATGAGGGTCAGAGGGCAAAGTGTCAGGAGCAACTTGATTTGTGTGACACAGGACGCTTGAATGTCTCAACTGGAATGAGTGTCTCCAGAACTGTAGACTTTGGTGTTGACAGCAGGCATCTCACCATGGTTATTATATCGCTGCTTGCCTCTGATCACACACATTCACACGGTGTTACTGAAATTCTGAGTATCAGCAGAGAAAGAAGGTGTCTCCAGATGGTAAAACGTGCAATATAAATTTTGAAAACCTTCTAGATGAAGGTTTGGTTTTTGAGTTTGGTGTTGCGTTGCTTCCCCCCCGCAATACACATATAATCAGTTTTAACTTGGAGGGGAGGTTGGTTGGTTTTTTGGTTTTGTTTGTTTTTTAAGGAAATATTTTTTTTTTCCCTTGGGTGTTACCATAGTATGAATTGGCCATACTCCTTTATAAGCCTTTTTCCAAAGACTGTATGACTAATATTGATTTTTTTTCAAGTCTATTTTCCACTTGCTATAGAATAAACAGCCTTTTTTTTTTCCCCCCTCTTTTGGAATCTCATTTGCCCAAAAAGAAAGCAAGGGTTGACCTTTCAGCTGCTAGC